>UESW01002862.1:103019-114614 GCA_900491605.1 Calamus simplicifolius
ATCCCGATCGGCGATGATCGATCCGACGATTGCGATCCATCCGATCGGCGATGATCCAACGGTTGCGATCGATCCAAGCCATGATCGATCGGCGATGATCGATCCGACGATCGTGATCCATCCGATTGGCGACGATCCGATGGTTGCGATCGATCGAAGCCATGATCCTGATCGATCCGACGGTTGCGATCCATCCGATCGCGATCCGACGGTTGCGATCGATCCAAGCCATGATCCTGATCGGCGATGATCGATGAAACTGTTGCGATCAATCCTATGGCGATCGATCTGACAGTTGCAATCGATCCAAGCCATGATCTCGATCGGCGATGATCGATCCGACGGTTGCGATCCATCCGATCAGCGAAGATCCATGGTTGCGATCGATCCAAGCAATGATCCCAATCGGCGATGATCGATCGACCATTGCGATCCATCCGATCGCGATGATCCGATGGTTGCGATCGATCCAAGCCATGATCCCGATCGGCGATGATCGATCCGATGTTGCGATCCATCCGATCGGCGACGATCCGATTTGCGATCGATCCAAGCCATGATCCCGATCGGCGATGATCGATCCGACGGTTGCGATCCATCCGATCGACGATGATCCGATGGTTGCGATCGATCCAAGCCATGATCCGATCGGCGATGATCGATCCTATGGTTGCGATCCATCCGATCGGTGATGATCCGACGGTTGCGATCGATCCAAGCCATGATCCGATCGGCGATGATCGATATTGCGATCAATCCGATCGCGATCCGACGGTTGCAATCGATCCAAGCCATGATCGGCGATGATCGATCGGATTGCGATCCATCCGATCGGATCCGACGGTTGCGATCGATCCAAGCCATGATCCGATCGATCGATCGATCCATCCGATCGATATCCGACGGTTGCGATCAATCCGATGATCCGACGGTTGCGATCGATCCAAGCCATGATCGATCGGCAATGATCGATCCGATGGTGCGATCCATCCGATCGACGATCCGACGGTTGCGATCGATCAAAGCCATGATCCCGATCGGCGATGATCGATCGACCGTTGCGATCCATCCGATCGGAGATGATCCGATGGTTGCGATCGATCCAAGACATGATCTCGATCGCGATGATCGATCCGACCATTGCGATCCATCCGATCGGCGATGACCGACGGTTGCGATCATTCCAAGCCATGATCCCGATCGGCGATGATCGATCCGACGGTTGCGATCCATCCGATCGGCGATGATCCGACGGTTGCGATCGATCCAAGCCATGATCCTGATCGGCGATGATCGATCGATATTGCGATCCATCCGATCGGCGACGATCCGACGGTTGCGATCGATCCAAGCCATGATCCCGATCGACGATGATCGATCGGACCGTTGCGATCCATCCGATCGGCTATGATCCGGGTTGCGATCGATCCAAGCCATGATCCGATCGGTAATGATCGATCGGATGGTTGCGATCCATCCGATCGGCGACGATCCGACGGTTGCGATCGATCCAAGCCATGATCCCGATCGGCGATGATCGATCCGACGGTTGCGATCCATCCGATCGGCGAAGATCCAACGGTTGCGATCGATCCAAGCCATGATCCGATCGGCGATGATCGATTGGACCGTTGCGATCAATCGATCGGCGATGACGGTTGCGATCGATCCAAGCCATGATCCCGATCGGCGATGATCGATCCGACGGTTGCGATCCATCCGATCGCGATGATCCGACGGTTGCGATCGATCCAAGCCATGATCCCGATCGGCGATGATCGATCCGACGGTTGCGATCCATCCGATCGGCGACGATCCGACGGTTGCGATCGATCCAAGCCATGATCCCGATCGCGATGATCGATCCATTTGATCGGCGATCCGATGGTTGCGATCGATCCAAGCCATGATCCCATCGGCGATGATCGATCAGACCGTTGCGATCAATCCGATCGGCGACGATCCGACGGTTGCGATCGATCCAAGCCATGATCCGATCGCGATGATCGATCCGATGGTTGCAATCCATCCGATCGGCGATCCGATGGTTGCGATCGATCCAAGCCATGATCCGATCGGCGATGATCGATCCGACGGTTGCGATCCATCCGATCGGCGATGATCCGACGGTTGCGATCGATCCAAGCCATGATCCCGATCGGCGATGATCGATCCGACGTTGCGATCCATCCGATCGATCCGATGGTTGCGATCGATCCAAGCCATGATCGATCGATCCGACGGTTGCGATCCATCCGATCGGCGACGATCCGACGATTGCGATCCATCCGATCGGCGATGATGGTTGCGATCGATCCAAGCCATGATCCGATGGTTGCGATCGATGCCATGATCCCGATCGGCGATGATCGATCGACGATTGCGATCGATCCAAGCCATGATCCCGATCGGTGATGATCGATCCGATGGTTGCGATCCATCCGATCGGCGATGATCCGACGGTTGATCGATCCCCGATCGGCGATGATCGATTTGCGATCAATCCGATCGGCGATCCGACGGTTGCGATCGATCCAAGCCATGATCCCGATCGGCGATGATCGATCCGACGTTGCGATCCATCCGATCGGCGATGATCCGATGGTTGCGATCGATCCAAGCCATGATCCCGATCGGCGATGATCGATCCGCGATCCATCCGATCGGCGATCCGACGGTTGGATCGATCCAAGCCATGATCGGCGATGATCGATCGATCCATCCGATCGGCGACGATCCGACGGTTGCGATCGATCCAGCCATGATCCCGATCGGCGATGATTGATCGACGGTTGCGATCCATCCGATCGGCGACGATCCGACGGTTGCGATCGATCCAAGCCATGATCCCGATCGGCGATGATCGATCCGACCATTGCGATCCATCCGATCGGCGATGATCCGAGGTTGCGATCGATCCAAGCCATGATCCGATCGGCGATGATCGATCCGACGGTTGCGATCCATCCGATCGGCGACGATCCGATGGTTGCGATCGATCCAAGCCATGATCCCGATCGGCGATGATCGATCCGACGGTTGCGATCCATCCGATCGGCGATCCGATTGCGATCGATCCAAGCCATGATCCCGATCGGCGATGATCGATCCGACGTTGCGATCCATCCGATCGGCGATGATCCGACGGTTGCGATCGATCCAAGCCATGATCCCGATCGGCGATGATCGATCCGACGGTTGCGATCCATCCGATCGCGACGATCCGATGGTTGCGATCGATCCAAGCCATGATCCCGATCGGCGATGATCGATCCGATGGTTGCGATCCATCCGATCGGCGATGATCGTTGCGATCGATCCAAGCCATGATCCGATCGGCGATGATCGATCGGTTGCGATCCATCGATCGGCGAAGATCCGACGGTTGCGATCGATCCAAGCCATGATCCCGATCGGCGATGATCGATCGACCGTTGCGATCCATCCGATCGGCGACGATCCGACGGTTGCGATCGATCCAAGCCATGATCCCGATCGCGATGATCGATCCGACGGTTGCGATCCATCCGATCGGCGACGATCCAACGGTTGCGATCGATCCAAGCCATGATCCCGATCGATGATCGATCCGACGGTGCGATCCATCCGATCGGCGATGATCCAATGGTTGCGATCGATCCAAGCCATGATCCGATCGGCGATGATCGATCGACGGTTGCGATCCATCCGATCGGCGACGATCCGATGGTTGCGATCGATCCAAGCCATGATCCGATCGATCGACGGTTGCGATCCATCCGATCGGCGATGATCCGATCGATCGGCGATCCAATCGATCCAAGCCATGATCCGATCGGCGATGATCGATCCGACGTTGCGATCCATCCGATCGGCGATGATCCGATGGTTGCGATCGATCCAAGCCATGATCCGATCGGCGATGATCGATCGACGGTTGCGATCCATCCGATCGCGACGATCCAACGGTTGCGATCGATCCAAGCATGATCCCGATCGGCGATGATCGATCGAAATCGATCGGCGATGATCCGATGGTTGCGATCGATCCAAGCATGATCCAATCGATGATGATCGATCCGACTGTTGCGATCCATCCGATCGGCGATGAACCGACGGTTGCGATCATTCCAAGCCATGGTCCTGATCGGCGATGATCGATCCGATGGTTGCAACCATCCGATCGGTGATGATCCGACGGTTGCGATCGATCCAAGCCATGATCCCGATCGTGGATGATCGATCCGATGTTGCGATCCATCCGATCGGCGATGATCTGACGGTTGCGATCGATCCAAGCCATGATCCCGATCGGCGATGATCTATCCGACAATTGCGATCCATCCGATCGGCGATGATCCGAAGATTGCGATCGATCCAAGCCATAATCCCGATCGCCAATGATCGATCCGACGGTTGCGATCCATCCGATCGGCGAAGATCCGACAGTTGCGATCGATCCAAGCCATGATCCTGATCGGCGATGATCGATGAAACTATTGCGATCCATCCGATCGGCGACGATCCGACGGTTGCGATCGATCAAAGCCATGGATCCCAATCGGCGATGATCGATCCGATGGTTGCGAACCTTCCGATCGGCGACAACCCGATGATTGCGATAGATCCAAGCCATGATCCCAATCGGCAATGATCAATCCGATGGTTGCGATCCATCCGATCGATGACGATCCAACGGTTGCGATCGATCCAAGCCATGATCCTGATCATGGATGATCGATCGACTGTTGCGATCCATTCGATCGGCGATGATCCGACGGTTGCGATCGATCCAAGCCATGATCCCGATTGGCGATGATCTATCCGATGGTTGCGATCAATCCGATCAGCGATGATCCGACGATTGCAATCGATCCAAGCCATGATCCCGATCGGCGATGATCGATCCGATGGTTGCGATCGATCCAAGCCATGATCCTGATCGGCGATGATCAATGAAAATGTTGCGATCAATCCGATCGGCGTCGATCCAACGGTTGCAATCGATACAAGCCAAGATCCCAATCGGCGATGATCGATCGGACCATTGCGATCCATCCGATAGGCTACGATCCGGCGGTTGCGATCGATCCAAGCCATGATCTCGATCGGCAATGATCGATCGGTTGCGACCCATCCGATCGGTCCGACGGTTGCGATCCCAAGCCATGATCCTGATCGGCGATGATCGATGAAACTGTTGCGATCAATCCTATCGGCATCGATCTGACAGTTGCAATCGATCCAAGCCATGATCTCGATCGGCGATGATCGATCCGACGATTGCGATCCATCAGATTCCGCGATGATCGCCATGATCCTGATCGGCGATGATCGATCCGACGGTTGCGATCCTTCCGAATCAGCGACGATCCGATGGTTACGATCGATCCAAGCCATGATCTCAATCGGCGATGATCGATCCGACGATTGCGATCCATCCGATCGGCGATGAACAGACAGTTGCGATCATTCCAAGCCATGGTCCCGATCGGCGATGATCGATCCGATGGTTGCGATCCATCCGATCGGCGATGATCCAACGGTTGCGATCGATCCAAGCCATGATCCCGATCGTGGATGATTGATCCGACTATTGCGATCCATTCGATCGCGACGATCCGACGGTTGCGATCGATCCAAGCCATGATCCCGATCGGCGATGATCTATCCGACGGTTGCGATCAATCTGATCGGCAATGATCCGACGATTGCGATCGATCCAAGCCATGATCCCGATCGGCAATGATCGATCCGACGGTTGCGATCCATCCGATCGGCAAAGATCCAACGGTTGCGATCGATCCAAGCCATGATCCTGATCGGCGATGATCAATGAAACTATTGCGATCAATCCGATCGGCGTCGATCCGACGGTTGCAATTGATCAAGCCAAGATCCCAATCGGCGATGATCGATCGGACCGTTGCGATCCATCCGATCGGCTACGATCCGCGGTAGCAATCGATCCAGGCCATGATCTCGATCGGCGATGATCGATCGAATGGTTGCGATCCATCCGATCGGCGACGATCCGACGGTTATGATCGATCCAAGCCATGATCCCGATCGGCGATGATCGATCCGACGGTTGCGATCCTTCCGATCAGCGATGATCCGATGGTTGCGATCGATCCAAGCATGATCTCGATCGGCGATGATCGATCCGATTGTTGCGATCCATCCGATCGGCGATGAACCGACGGTTGCGATCATTCCAAGCTGTGATCCGATCAGTGATAATCGATCCGACGGTTGCATATATCCGATCGGCGATGATCCGATGGTTGTTATCGATCCAAGCCATGATCTTGATCGTCGATGATCGATCCGACGGTTGCGATCCATCCGATCGACGACGATCCGATGGTTGTGATCGATCCATGACATGATCTCGATCGATGATCGATCGACTGTTGCAATCCATCCGATCGGCAATGATCCGACGATTGTGATCCATCCAATTGACGACGATCCAACGGTTGCGATCGATCCAAGCCATGATCCCGATGGGCGATGATCGATCGGACCGTTGTGATCCATCGATCGGCGATGATCCGATGGTTACGATTGATCAAGCCATGATCCTGATCGATCCAACGGTTGCGATCCATCCGATCGGCGACGATCCGACGGTTGCGACCCATTCGATCGGCGAAGATCCGACGATTGCGATCAATCCAAGCCATGATCCTGATCGGCGATGATCGATGAAACTGTTGCGATCAATCCTATCGGCGTCGATCTGACAGTTGCAATCGATCCAAGCCATGATCTCGATCGGCGATGATCGATCCGACGGTTGCGATCCATCAGATTCCGCGACGATCAGACGGTTGTGATCGATCCAAGCCATGATCCCGATCAGCGATGATCGATCCGGTTGTGATCCAATCGATCGGCGACAATCCGACGGTTGCGATCAATCCAAGCCATGATCCCGATCGGCGATGATCGATCCGATGGTTGCGATCCATCCGATCGATGACGATCTGATGGTTGCGATCGATCCAAGCCATGATCCCGATCGGCGATGATCGATCCTATGGTTGCGATCCATCCAATTGGCGAAGATCCGACGGTTGCGATCGATCTAAGCCATGATCCTGATCGGCGATAATCGATGATATTGCGATCCATCCGATCGGCATCAACGGTTGCGATCGATCCAAGCCATGATCCGATCGGCGATGATCGATCGACCATTGCGATCCATCCGATCGGCTACGATCCGATAGATCCAAGCGATCGGCAATGATCGATGACGTTGCGATCCATCTGATCCGATGATCCGACGGTTGCGATCGATCCAAGCCATGATCCCGATCGGCAATGATCGATCCGACGGTTGGGATCCATCCGATCGGTGAAGATCCGACTGTTGCGATCGATCCAAGCCATGATCCAATCGGCGATGATCGATTGAAATGTTGCGATCAATTCGATCGGCGATGATTCGACGGTTGCGATCGATCAAGCCATGATCCCGATCGGCGATGATCGATCCGATGGTTGCGATCCATCCGATCGATGATCCGACGGTTGCGATCGATCCAAGCCATGATCCCGATCGGTGATGATCTATCCGACGGTTGCAATCCATCCGGCGATGATCCCATGGTTGTGATCGATCCAAGCCATGATCTGATCGGCGATGATCGATTCGATGGTTGCGATCCATCCGATTGGCGAAGATCCGATGGTTGCGATCGATCCAAGCAATGATCCAATCGGCAATGATTGATCAGACCGTTGCGATCAATCGATCGCGATCAATCCGATCGGCGATGATCCGACGTTGCGATCGATCCAAGCTGTGATCCCGATCGCGATAATCGATCCGATGCAATCATCCGATCGGCGATGATCCGATGGTTGTGATCGATCCAAGCCATGATCCCGATCGGATCGATCCGACGGTTGCGATCCATCCGATCGGACGATCCGACGGTTGTGATCGATCCATGCATGATCTCGATCTGTGATGATCGATCGAATCCATCCGATCGGCAATGATTGATCCGACGGTTGTGATCCATCCGATCGACGATGATCCAACGGTTGCGATCGATCCAAGCTATGATCCCGATGGGCGATGATCGATCGGACCGTTATGATCCATCCGATCGGCGATGATCTGATGGTTACGATCGATCGAAGCCATGATCCTGATCGATCCGACGGTTGCGATCCATCCGATCGGCGACGATCCGACGGTTGCGACCCATCCGATCGGCGAAGATCCGACGGTTGCGATCGATCCAAGCCATGATCCTGATCGGCGATGATCGATGAAACTGTTGCGATCAATCCGATCGGCGTCAATCTGACGTTGTAATCGATCCAAGCCATGATCCGATCGGCGATGATCGATCCGACGGTTGCGATCCATCCGATCGCGATGATCAGACGGTTGTGATCGATCCAAGCCATGATCCCGATCGCGATGATCGATCCGAAGGTTGTGATCCATCCGATCGCGAAAATCCGATGGTTGCGATCGATCCAAGCCATGATCCCAATCGGCGATGATCGATCCGACGGTTGCGATCCATCCGATCGATGATGATCTGACGGTTGCGATCGATCCAAGCCATGATCCCGATCGGCGATGATCGATCCTATGGTTGCGATCCATCCGATTGGCGAAGATCCGATGGTTGCGATCGATCCAAGCCATGATCCCGATCGGCGATGATCAACAAAACTATTGCGATCAATCCGATCGGCGTCGATCCGACGTTGCAATCGATCCAAGCCATGATCCGATCGGCGATGATCGATCGGACCGTTGCGATCCATCCGATCAGCTACGATCCGGCGGTTGCGATCGATCCAAGCCATGATCCGATCGGCGATGATCGATCGGATGGTTGCGATCCATCCGATCGGCGACGATCCGACGGTTGCGATCGATCCAAGCCATGATCCCGATCGCGATGATCGATCCGACGTTGGGATCCATCCAATCGGTGAAGATCCGACTATTGCGATCGATCCAAGCCATGATCCCAATCGGATGATCGATTGGAACGTTGCGATCAATTCGATCGGCGATGATTCGACGGTTGCGATCGATCAAGCCATGAACCCGATCGGCGATGATCGATCCGACGGTTGCGATCCATCCGATCGACGATCCGACGGTTGCGATCGATCCAAGCCATGATCCCGATCGGCGATGATCTATCCGACGGTTGCAATCCATCCAATCGACGACGATCCCACGGTTGTGATCGATCCAAGCCATGATCCGATCGGCGATGATCGATCCGACGGTTGCAATCCATTCGATTGGCGAAGATCCGATGGTTGCGATCGATCCAAGCAATGATCCAATCGCAATGATCGATCGACCGTTGCGATCAATCCGATCGGCACGATCAATCCGATCGGCGATGATCCGACGGTTGCGATCGATCCAAGCTGTGATCCCGATCAGCGATAATCGATCCGACGGTTGCAATAATCCGATTGGCGACGATCCGATGGTTGTGATCAATCCAAGCCATGATCCCGATCGTCGATGATCGATCCGACGATTGCGATCCATCCGATCGGCGATGATCCAATGGTTGCGATCGATCCAAGCCATGATCTGATCGGCGATGATCGATCCGACGATCGTGATCCATCCGATTGGCGACGATCCGATGGTTGCGATCGATCGAAGCCATGATCCTGATCGATCCGACGGTTGCGATCCATCCGATCGGCAAAGATCCGACGGTTGCGATCGATCCAAGCCATGATCCTGATCGGCGATGATCGATGTCCGATCGGCGTCGATCCGATTGCGATCGATCCAAGCCATGATCTCGATCGGCGATGATCGATCCGACGGTTGCGATCCATCCGATCGGATCCGATGGTTGCGATCGATCCAAGCAATGATCCCAATCGGCGATGATCGATCGACCGTTGCGATCAATCCGATCGGCGACGATCCGACGGTTGCGATCGATCCAAGCCATGATCCCGATCGGCGATGATCGATCCGACGGTTGATCCATCCGATCGCGATGATCCGACGGTTGTGATCGATCCAAGCCATGATCCCGATCGGCGATGATCGATCCGATGGTTGCGATCGATCGGCGATGATCCGATGGTTGCGATCGATCCAAGCCATGATCCCGATCGGCGATGATCGATCCGACGGTTGCGATCCATCCGATCGGCGATGATCCGATGGTTGCGATCGATCCAAGCCATGATCCGATCGGCGATGATCGATCCGGTTGCGATCCATCCGATCGGTGAAGATCCGATTGCGATCGATCCAAGCCATGATCCCGATCGGCGATGATCGATCCGCGATCAATCCGATCGGCGATCGATCCGACGAATCGATCCCATGATCCCGATCGGCGATGATCGATCGGACCGTTGCGATCCATCCGATCGGCGACGATCCGGTTGCGATCGATCCAAGCCATGATCGATCGGTGATCGATCGACGGTTGCGATCCATCCGATCGGCGACGATCCGACGGTTGATCGATCCAAGCCATGATCCCGATCGGTGATGATCGATCGACGGTTGCGATCCATCCGATCGCCGACGGTTGCGATCGATCCAAGCCATGATCCCGATCGGCGATGATCGATCGATCCATCGATCGGTGACGATAACGGTTGCGATCGATCCAAGCCATGATCCCGATCGGCGATGATCGATCCGACGGTTGCGATCGATCCGATGATCCAATGGTTGCGATCGATCCAAGCCATGATCCCGATCGGCGATGATCGATATCCGACGGTTGCGATCCATCCGATCGGCGATCGATCCACGGTTGTGATCGATCCAAGCCATGATCCCGATCGGCGATGATCGATCCGACGATTGCGATCCATTCGATCGGCGATGATCCGATGGTTGCGATCGATCCAAGCCATGATCCAATCGGCGATGATCGATCGTTGCGATCCATCCGATCGGCGACGATCGACGGTTGCGATCGATCCAAGCCATGATCCCGATCGCGATGATCGATCCGACGGTTGCGATCATCCGATCGCGATGATCTGATCGATCCAAGCCATGATCCCGATCGCGATGATCGATCCGATGATTGCGATCCATCCGATCGGCGATGATCCAACGGTTGCGATCGATCCAAGCCATGATCCCGATCGGCGATGATCGATCGACGATTGCGATCCATCCGATCGGCGACGATCCGATGGTTGCGATCGATCGAAGCCATGATCCCGATCCGACGGTTGCGATCCATCCGATCGGTGATGATCCGATTGCGATCCATCCGATCGGCGATGATCCGACGGTTGCGATCGATCCAAGCCATGATCCTGATCGGCGATGATCGATCCGATCCATCCGATCGGCGATGATCCGACGGTTGCGATCGATCCAAGCCATGATCCCGATCGGATGATCGATCCGATTGCGATCCATCCGATCGGATCCGATGGTTGCGATCGATCCAAGCCATGATCCCGATCGGCGATGATCGATCGACCGTTGCGATCCATCCGATCGGACGATCCGACGGTTGCGATCGATCCAAGCCATGATCCCGATCGGCGATGATCGATCGGTTGATCATCCGATCGCGATGATCCGACGGTTGTGATCGATCCAAGCCATGA
>UESW01002862.1:114881-139674 GCA_900491605.1 Calamus simplicifolius
GATCCATCTGATCTACGATGATACGACGGTTGCGATCGATCCAAGCTATTTTCCCGATCGGCGATGATCGATCGGACCGTTGCTATCCAACCGATTGGCGACGATCCGATGGTTGTGATCGATACAAGCCATGATCCAGATCGGCGATGATTGATCCAACGGTTGCGATCTATCCGATCGGCGATGATCCAACGGTTGCGATCGATCCAAGCCATGATCCTGATCGATGATGATCGATCCGACGGCTGCGATCCATCCGATCGGCGACAATGCGATGCTTGCGATCGATCCAAGCCATGATCCTAATCGGTGATGATTGATCGGATGGTTGCGATCCATTCGATCGGCGACGATCCAACGGCTGCGATCGATCCAAGCCATGATCACGATCGGGGATGATCGATCGGACCATTGTGATCCATCCGATTGGCGACGATCCGATGGTTGCGATCGATCCAAGCCATGATCACGATCGGCGATGATCGATTCGATGGTTACGATCCATCTGATCGGCGATAATATCCGACAGTTGCGATCGATCCAAGCCATGATCCCGATCAGCGACAATCGATCCGATCGTTGCGATCCATCCGATGGGCGATGATATCCGATGGTTGCGATCGATCCAAGCCAAGATTGAGCAGCGATGATTGATCCGATGGTTGCGATCCATCCGATCGGTGACGATACGACGGTTGCGATCGATCCAAGCCATGATCCCGATCGGCGATGATCGATCCGACGGTTGTGATCCATCCGATCGGCGATAATATGACGGTTACGAATGATCCAAGCCATGATCCCGATCGGCGATAATCGATCCGACGGTTGCGATCCATCCGATCAGAGATGATATCCGACGGTTTGCGATCGATCCAAGCTATTATCCCGATCGGCGATGATCGATCCGATAGTTGTGATCCAACCAATCGGCTATGATCCGATGGTTGCGGTCAATCCAAGCCATGATCCGGATCGGCGATGATTGATCCGACGGTTGCGATCCATCCGATCGATGATATAATATGATGGTTGCGAATTATCAAAGCCATGAACCCGATCGGATGGATCACAACGCCCAAATCGATCATCGCTAATCGGGATCATGGCTCGGATCGATCGCAACCGCCGGATCATCGCCTATCGGGTGGATCGTAACGGTCCGATCGATCGATCATCGCCGATCGGGGATCATGGCTTGGATCGATCGCAACCATCGGATCGTCGCCGATCGGATGGATCACAACGGTCCGATCAAGATCATGGCTCGGATCGATCGCAATCGTCGGATCATCTCCGATCGGATGGATCGCAACGGTCATATCGTCGATGATCGGATGGATCAAAACCGTCGGATCGATCATCGCTGATCGAGATCATGGCTTGGATCGATCGCAACCATTGGATATCGTTGCCGATCAGGTGGATCGTAATGGTCCGATCGATCATCGCCGATCGAGATCATGGCTTGGATCAATCGCAACCGTTGGACCGCCGCCGATCGGATGGATCGCAATGGTCCGATCAATCATCATCGCCGATCGGGATCATGGCTTGGATCGATCGCAACCATCTGATATCATCTCCGATCGGATGGATCGCAACCTTCGGATCGATCATCGCCGACCGGGATCATTGCTTGGATCGATCGCAACCCTCGGATCGTCGCCGATCGGATGGATCGCAATGGTCCGATCGATCATTTCCGATTGGGATCAAGGCTTGGATCGATCGCAGCCGCAGGATATCATCGCCGATCGAATGGATTGCAACCATCGGATCGATCATCGCCGATCTGGATCATGGCCTAGATAGATCGTAACTGTCGGATCATTGCCGATCGGAAGGATCACAACGGTCCGATTGATCGATCATCGCCAATCAGGATCATGGCTCGGATCGATCACAATCGTCTGAATGTCTCAGATCGGATGGATCGTAATGTTCCGATCAATCATCGCCGATCGGGATCATTGCTTGGATCGATCACAACTATCGGATCATCGCCTATCGGATGGATCGCAACGGTCTGATCGATCATCGCCGATCGGGATCATGGCTTGGATCGATTGCTACCGTCGGATATCATCGCCGATCGGATGGATCGCAACCGTCGGATCGATCATAGTCGATCGGGATCATGGCTTGGATCGATTGCAATCGCCGCATCATCGACGATCGGTGGATCGCAATGGTCCGATCGATCATCGCCGATCGGGATCACGGCTTGGATCGATCGCAACAGTCGGATATCATCACCAATCAGATGGATCGCAACCATCGGATCGATCATCGCCGATCGGGATCATGGCTTGGATCGATCGCAATAGTTGGATCATCGCCGATCGGATGGATCGCAATGGTTCGATTGATCATCGCCGATCGGGATCATGGCTTGGATCGATCGCAATCATCGGATCATAGCCGATCGGATGGATCGCAATCGTCGGATCGATCATCGCCGATCGGGATCATTGCTTGGATCGATCGCAACCGTTGTATCGTCGCCGATCGGATGGATCGCGACCGTCGGATCGATCATCGCCGATCGGAATCATAGCTTGGATCGATCGCAACCGTCATATTGTCGCCGATATGATGGATCGCAACCGTCGAATAGATCATCGCCAATCGAGATCTTGGCTTGGATCGATCACAACCATCGGATATCATCACCGATCGGATGGATCGCAACCGTCGGATCGATCATCGCCGATTGGGATCATGGCTTGGATCATTCGCAACCGTCGTATTATCACCGATCGGATGGATCACAACCGTCGGATCAATCATCGCCGATCGGGATCATGGCTTGGATCGATCGCAACCGTCGTATAGTCGCCGATCGGATGGATCGCAACCATCGGATTGATTATCGCCGATCGAGATCATGGCTTGGATCGATCACAATCATCGCCGATCGGATGGATCGCAACGGTCCGATCGATCATCGCCGATCGGGATCATGGCTAGGATCATTCGCAACCGTCGTATTATCGCCGATCGGATAAATCGCAACCGTTGGATCAATCATCGCCGATTGGGATAATGGGTTGGATCGATCGCAACCATCGGATATCGTCACTGATCGGATGGATCGCAACCGTAGGATTGATCATCGCCGATCGGGATCATGGCTTGGATCGATCGCAACCGTCATATTGTTGCCGATATGTTGGATCACAACCGTCGAATAGATCATCGCCAACTAGGATCATGGCTTGGATCGATCATAACCGTCGGATATCATCGCCGAACGGATGGATCGCAACCGTCGGATCGATCATCGCCGATCGGGATCATGGCTTTGATCATTCGCAATCGTTGTATTATCGCCGATCGGATGGATCGCAACCGTTGGATCAATCATCGCCGATTCGGATTATGGCTTGGATCGATTGCAACCATCGGATCATAGCCGATCGGTTGGATCGCAACTGTCGGATCGATCATCGCCGATCGGGATAATGGCTTGGATCGATCGCAAACCGTCGGATATCATCACTGATCGGATGGATCGCAACCGTCGGATCGATCATCGCCGATCGGGATCATGGCTTGGATCATTCATAACCGTCGTATTATTACCGATCGGATGGATCACAACCGTCGGATCAATCATCGCCGATCGGGATCATGGCTTGGATCGATCGCAACCGTCGTATAGTCGCCGATCGAATGGATCGCAACCGTCGGATCGATCATCACCGATCGGGATCATGGCTTTGATCAATCACAATCGTCGGATCATCGCCGATCGGATGGATCGCAACGGTCCGATCGATCATCGCCGATTGGGATCATGGCTTGGATCGATCGCAACCATCGTATCGTCGCCGATCGGATGGATCGCAACTGTCGGATCGATCATCGCCGCTCGGGATCTTGGCTTGGATTGATCGCATTATCCCGATATGATGGATAGCATTCGTCGAATAGATCATCGCCGATCGAGATCATGGCTTGGATGGATCGCAACCGTCATATCGTCGATGATCGGATGGATCGAAACCGTTGGATCGATCTTCGCTGATCGAGATCATGGCTTGGATCTTTTTTTTTTTTTTTTTTTTTTTTGAAAGTTAAAGTGTAAGATGTATTGCTAATGGAAAAGAAGAAGTAGGTACAAGATCACGGGGCGAACCCCAAAGGAAACAGGAAGCAAACAGCGGGATTACATCCCCCGAAAATGAGCTACAGCCCCTGACATGAGGAAACCATACAAAAAAAGAAACATCCGAAAAGTGGACCTAAATCAGTAGGAAACGAGACAAGTTATCTCAAAAGCGAAGGAGAGAGCTGCCAGCAGATGATCAAGTGTAGATTAGCATCGTTACTAGGAAAAGTTGCGCCATCCAAACTCATTCTAACCGAATCCATAATCTTAGAGATAATACCAACTTCATTAAGAGGTCGATTCCCATGACTGCGAGAGTTCCTTTCATGCCAAATGAAGTACAAAGAAGCTCCCAGAGCAAGTCTGCAGATGGTGGAGTGGAGAGAGGAACCTTTGATGCTTCTGCAAAGCCACTGCCTTAACTGCCCTAAAGAAGAAGAATTATACCTCAAGGCGCACTTACCGGCAATGGAAGTCCAGATCCGATAGGAGAATGAGCAATTAAAAAACAGATGGTTATGGTCCTCAGTAGTGTCATGGCATAGAATACATGAAGAGAGACAGTGAATACCAAAAGATTGAAGGCGGTCCTGGGTAGAGAGCCTGCCTCTAAATGCTAACCATGAAATGAAGGAATGACGAGGAACATGATGCTTAAACCAAAGAAGATGAGCCCAGTCAACCGGTTGAGAAGAGGTGCGAAGGCAATTCCAAACCCTTTTAATAGAAAAATCACAAGATCCATCCCAAAGAACCTTTTTTTTTTTAAAGTGAAGTATGAAATTTATAAGTAAAGGAGAGTTAAGTACAAGAAAACGGGGCATACCCCGGATAAGACTAGTAAGAAAAGTAGAAACCTAAAAAACAGGTGAAGACATCTCACACGAGATGAAAGCTAAGAAAGACAACATCAAAATATCCCCAGCATCTAGATGTCATCGGAGAAGGGTATCGGGTAGTTGCCATTTTTGAATCAGATGCAGATTTACAGGATTAAAAGGGAAATTAGAGCCATCCAACTTCTGCCTGATAGAGTCCATGATTGAAGTGACGATTCCACGCTCATTATGAAGTATACGGCCATGCTTGCGAGAGTTTCTTTCCATCCATATGAAATAGATTGTAGCTCCCAAGGCAAGCTTCCTAATAGTGGACAAAAGCGAAGATCCTTTTATATCACAGCACAGCCTCGGCCACAGGGTCTCCCAAGAATAAGGATAAGGCAAAAGATCGCACTTACAAGCAATAGCAGTCCAAACCCGACAAGAGAATGGGCAATCAAAGAAGAGGTGGTTGTGATCTTCCACATCATCAAGACATAAAACACACTTCATATGACAAATCAACCCGAATGATAAAAGCCGATCCTGAGAAGGTAGCCTCCCATGGATTGCAAGCCAGAGGATAAATGAGTGCCTAGGGACATGATGCTTGAACCAAACCAAGTGAGCCCAAGGCACTCGGTTAGAAGGAGATCTGATGACATTCCAAGCTTTTTTGATTGAGAAGTCCAAGGAGCCGTCCCACTCCACTTTATCAATATGAGAACAGTTGGGCAAATGAAGGGATCTAGATTCCTCTCTGAGACTAATCAGCTCATAAGAATATGCAGGAGGCCACAACCAATAGCCAGAAGAGATAATAGCACTAACCTTTGCATCAGCGGTGAGGCCCGAGTCATAAATAACTCTAGCATGAGGAGAGGTACAGATAGGGCCTTGAGGTCTCCAGGCATCAAACCACAGTGAGGTACTCTCACCGTTCCAACTTTCACAGAGATGAAAGGCTTCACTCTGTCTCTAATTTTAAGAAGCCTCCTCCAAGGTGGCTGCAATTAGGCAGAGGGAGAGATCGAGCTTCATCCTTTAAAGTAATCAGATCGAAGGAATTAGCAACTGGCCATCTCCAGATGCCATCAGAGAGGATGGCGCTGACTTTTGCATCCTTGGAAAGACCCGAATCCAAAATAACTTTTTTTTTGAAAAGTGAAGGTGAATTATATTAATAAAGAAAGGATGAAATAAGTACAAACCCCGGGGCAACAACCCGGGAGAAAAAATAGCCAAAAGAAACGGACAATCACCATACGGTGAAGCAACTCCCAAGGGATCGACATCTACAAAGCCAAAACAGCATCACAAACCCACAAGCTCCCAAGGATTCATCGGAGCAGAGAAGCGGGGAGGTGCCAGATTTGAATCAAATGAAGATTTGGCGTATTAAGGGGAAATTCGGATCCCTCCAACTTATGCCTGATAGTGTCCATAATTTGACTGATGATTCTTTGCTCACTATGAAGAATACGACCATGTTTTCGAGAGTTCCTTTCCATCCATAAATAATAGATGGTAGCTCCCAAAGCAATCCTCCTGATAATAGAAATGAGCGAAGTCCCTTTGAGAGTACCACACAGCCTCGGCCATAGAGTCTCCCAAGCAGAGGGAAACTGCAAAAGATCACCTACCAGCAATAGCAGACCAAACCCGACTAGAGAAAGAGCAGGCAAAGAAAAGATGATTGTGATCTTCCACATCTTCAAGACAAAAGAAACACTTCATGTTACTAATCAACCCAAAGGATAAGAGCCGGTCTTGTGAAGGGAGCCGTCCTCTGATAGCAAGCCATAGGATGAAAGAGTGCCTAGGAACATGATGCTTGAACCAAACCAAATGGGCCCAAGAAACCCGACGCGAAGGAGATCGTAAGACATTCCAAGCTTTTTTGATTGTGAAAACATTAGAGCCATCCCACATCACTCTGTCACTATGAGAACAGTTGGGCAAATCAAGAGATCTTGAATCTTCTTTTAGACTAATAAGCTCAGCTGAATTAGCAGGAGGCCACAACCAATGGCCAGAAGAAATAATGTCACTAACCTTTGCATCAACAGTGAGACCCGAGTCAACAATAACTCTAGCGTATGGGGAAGTGCAGATAGGGCCTTGAGGTCTCCAGACATCAAACCACAGTGAAGTGCTGTCACCGTTCCCAACCTTCACTGAGATGAAAGGCTTGACTCTATCTCTGATCTTAAGAAGCCTTCTCCAAGTCCAAGAGCAGTTCCAAGGGACTTTTGCAACCCAGAAATGCTCCTTATGCAGCAGATTCAACTTAACCCAAGCAGCCCATAAGGAGGAAGAGCAAGGGTTACATAACAGCCAAATATAGCGAGTCATGGAGGCAACATTCCAATCTTTAATCTTCTTGATTCCCAACCCACCTTCCGCCTTTGGAGTAGAGATATCTGCCCATGCAACTCTAGCTCCACTACTCTTCAGGGACACCCCGCTCCATAGAAAAGCCGAGAGGATGCTTTCAATAGCTTTAGTGACTTTGGCTGGAAGAATGAAATGGGCGCACCAAAAGGACTGAATACTGAATAGAACAGATTGGATTAGCTGGACTCTACCTGCATAAGAGAGGAAGCGGTTTGTCCAGACTTTAATCCTCCCCAAGATTCGATCAACTAGAGCTTGGCAATCATTGGCACAGAGTTTGGTTGAGATGAGCGGGACCCCCAAATATCTTATGGGAAATGAACCAAGAGGAAATCCCAGATAATTCAAAATCTCTTGTTGCATAGGGTCTTTAACTCCTGATAGGAAAATAGAGCATTTGGCAGCATTAGGGGTAAGACCCGAGAGAGAGGAAAAGGTGTCGAGAGCATCCTTCACAACCATAATAGAGGGAAGATCACCATGGCAAAAGATCATCAATCATCAGCAAAACAAAGATGAGAAATCTTAGATTTCCTACATCTCCAGTGATATGTAAAAGAAGGACACTCTAGTATTTTGGAGGTCAAGATCCGAGAGAAGATATCCATGCAGATCACAAATAGGTAAGGCGAGATAGGGTCACCTTGACGGATGCCTTTTTTTCCTTCAAAAAACCCGTTGAGCTCACCATTGATGGCCACAGAGAATTTAGCTGAAGAGACGCAGCTTCTGATCCAACCAATGAAAATGGAAGGGAAGCCAAGAAGCTTCAAAGAATCCCAAAGAAAGTCCCATCTAACTGAGTCGAAAGCTTTCCTTAGATCAATCTTGAGGGCACATTTAGGGGATGATGAGTGTAGATGATATCCACGAACAAGCTCTTGAGCCAACAAGATGTTATCGCCAATATGCCTACCATGGACGAAAGCGGCTTGAGCTTCATTGACAAAAGATGGGAGAACCTCCTTCAATCGATTGGCAATCAGCTTAGTAATGCATTTATAAATGATGTTGCAGCAGGAAATCGGCCTATAGTCCTTCAGATTAGAGGCATTTGGGATCTTGGGTATAAGAACAATAATGGTGCAATTAACTTCCTTTAGAAGCAATCCATTAGCAAAGAAGTCCAGGATAGCAGAAGTCACCTCATCACCTACAATGTGCCACGTCTTCTGAAAGAAGAATGCATTAAAACCATCCGGCCCGGGAGACTTGTTTGGGTGAAGGCTGAAAATAACTTTCCTGATATCATCCTTTGAGAAAGGAGAACCCAAATTCCTGATTTGATTAGAGCAAAGGACCTGGTTCACAAAAGGCTTGAGTGAGTCAATACCTTCATAGGCAATAGAGCACTCTGAGCCCAGCAGCCCCTTGTAAAACTCGACCACCTCATGGCTGATTTGCAGCTTGTCATGGATCCAGACTCCCGAATCATCTTGTATGCTCAATATCTTGTTAACATTGATCCTACTTTTGATGGAATTGAAGAAGAAAGAAGAGTTATGGTCCCCTTCCCGCAACCATTGAATTCTACTCTTCTGCCGAGCATAACATTCCCTGCCGAGCATATCAATAAGATCAGCCGCTTGATTACCCGCAGCTAATTCAGCTTGCAGAGCATTAAGCTCAGAACGAAAAGAGGCCAGGTCCCCATAACAGGCCTCATTCTTCCTTTACACAGATTCCTTAAAGCAGATTTCATCAACTTCAGCTTCTTACACACTCTGAACATAGCATGCCCTTCCACCCTTGAGCTCCAGATCATCTCAACTAATGGCAAAAATTCCTCAAAGCCAGCCCAGTGATTAAAGAACTTGAAAGGAGTGATATAGCTATGCATGCAGGTCTCCATCTTCACCACTGCCGCTGAATGATCAGAGACACCATACGGCATAAATTCAGCTGAAGAGTTTGGGAAGGAGTTGAGCCAACCTGCGTTAACCAGAACTCTATCTAACTTCCTGAGGATATGCCCGATGGTCCTGGAATTGTGCCAGGTAAACTGACAGCCACCATATCTAAGATCATCCACCCCAATTTCAGGCAGGGTATCATTAAACTCCTCCATGAACGAGGGCCAGCCAGAGCTTCCTCCCTTCCTCTCAGATCTATAACGAACAGCATTGAAATCACCCAAAATGATCCAAGGAAGCTGGGCCAAGGAGTTAGCCAGATCTTTTAGACTGCTCCATAAAATCCTTCGGTTAGTTGCATCATTTGAGCCATAGATAAAAGAAGCCAAGAATCTTCCACCCAAGCTACACAGGGAGAAGGAGATGTGGATGGCCTGATCCTGCAAGATAAAGCTATCAGCAACAAGCTTCGATGGATCCCACCACACCCAAATTCTGCCAGAACCAGAGCCTTCATAGAAAGATAAGAACTTCCAGTCCTTTAGAAAGACTTCTCAAAATAGGCTTTATTTGAAGGCCTAATCTTTGATTCAAGAATGGCAATACAAGATATTTTCTGAGCCTTAATCAAATTGCGAACTTCAAACTGCTTAGAGGGGTCATTAAGGCCCCTATATTCCAAGAGGCTAATATAATCATCAAGGAACTAGGAGGTTATCCCCGGGAGTTCCCAGAACCATTTTTCTTCTTCTTCCTCTGTTTGATCCTCTTGCCCTGCTTTTTCTCAAGCTCATCCACCAGATTCAACCTCCGAGCAAGCATCGGAGTGCTGGAATTCACCCCGAATGCTGCCAAATGCTCTATCTTCCTCTCGGGAGTTAAAGGCCATATGCAACATGATATTTCGAATTATCTGGGATTTCCTCTTGGTTCATTCCCCATAAGATATTTGGGGGTCCCGCTAATCTCAACCAAACTCTGTGCCAATGATTGCCATACTCTAGTTGATCGAATCTTGGGGAGGATTAAAGTCTGGACAAACCGCTTCCTCTCTTATGCAGGTAGAGTCCAGCTAATCCAATCTGTTCTATTTAGTATTCAGTCCTTTTGGTGCGCACATTTCATCCTTCCAGCAAAAGTCACCAAGGCTATTGAAAGCATCCTCTCGGCTTTTCTATGGAGTGGTGTGTCCCTGAAGAGGAGTGGAGCTAGAGTTGCTTGGGCAGATATCTCTACTCCAAAGGCGGAAGGTGGGTTGGGAATCAAGAAGATTAAAGACTGGAATGTTGCCTCCATGACTCGCTATATATGGCTGTTATGTAACCCTCGCTCATCCTCCTTATGGGCTGCTTGGGTTAAGTTGAATCTGCTGCATAAGGAGCATTTCTGGGTTGCAAAAGTCCCTTGGAACTGCTCTTGGACTTGGAGAAGGCTTCTTAAGATCAGAGATAGAGTTAAGCCTTTCATCTCAGTGAAGGTTGGGAACGGTGACAGCACTTCACTGTGGTTTGATGTCTGGAGACCTCAAGGCCCTATCTGTACTTCCCCACATGCTAGAGTTATTGTTGATTCGGGTCTCACTGTTGATGCAAAGGTTAGTGCCATTATCTCTTCTGGCCATTGGATGTGGCCTCCTGCTAATTCATCTGAGCTGTTTACTCTTAAAGAGGATTCAAGATCCCTGGGTTTGCCCAACTGTTCTCATAGTGACAAAGTGATGTGGGATGGCTCTAATGATTTCACAATCAAAAAAGCTTGGAATGTCTTACGGTCTCCTTCGCGTCGAGTCACTGGGCCCATTTGGTTTGGTTCAAGCATCATGTTCCTAGGCACTCTTTCATCCTATGGCTTGCTATAAGAGGACGGCTCCCTACACAAGACCGGCTTTTATCCTTTGGAATAATTAGTCATATGAAGTGTTGCTTTTGCCTTCAAGATGTGGAAGATCACAATCATCTTTTCTTTGCCTGCTATTTCTCCAGTCGGGTATGGTCTGCTATTGCTTGTAGGTGTGATCTTTTGCATTTTCCTTCTGCTTGGAGATTCTATGGCCGAGGCTGTGTAGTACTCTCAAAGGGACTTCTCTCATTTCTATTATCAGGAGACTTGCGTTGGGAGCTACCATCTATTATTTATGGATGGAAAGGAACTCTCGAAAGCATGGTCGTATTCTTCATAATGAGCAAAGAATCATCAGTCAATTATGGACACTATCAGGCATAAGTTGGAGGGATCCGAATTTCCCCTTACTACGCCAAATCTTCATTTGATTCAAATCTGGCACCTTCCCGCTTCTCTGCTTCGATGAATCCTTTTGTGGTTTTGTGATGCTGCTTTGGGTTTGTAGCTGTCGATCTCTTGGGAGTTGCTTCACCGTATGGTGATTGTAGGTTATGTTTGGCTGTTTTCTCCCGGGTTCTTACCCCGGGGTTTGTACTTTTTTCTCTCTCCCTCTTATCTTTAATACAATTCACTTTTACCTTTCAAAAAAAAAAAAAAAAAAGGAGTGCTGGAATTGGACGACGGGGATGATGGCTCATCCTCACCAACGAGAGGAGTCCCTCCACCCGACCCACCAGCGGAACCGAGGTTAGCCATTGGAATCGGGCCCAGAAAGTCGTGAGCAAAACCGGTAGAAGAAGAGCATGTCTCCCTGGCAGCATCATTAGGAACACCGGAAGCATCAACAACAGAGATAAAGTGTGAGCCAGAAACCCCTCGCCGCTCCTTAGAGGCATCTTCATCGGCTCGGATTGACGCAGGAGAAGATGCAGTCGCATCGACCCCCGAAGCAGAGGAGCATAACAGCCTGGCAGATCCGGAGATTGACCCGCGGATAGAAACCTCTCTCAAATCGGCATGACTGGTGCCTTACTAAAGTGGGGAGTATGATGCACGACATCCTTCCAAGAGACCTTATTGCCAATGATGGAGGGGAACGAAGCAGAGATGGAGGAGTTCCCAGCAGGAAGAACAGAGGAACTGGCCATCGGGACAATCGGATCGTCAAATGTCGGATCAGCAGCTAACGGATCGTCAAAGCTAACGGATCAGCAGCTCCTTCTCCAAACGAATCGTCACCTACAGTTGGAAACCCGTTAGCAGATCCAAGCGGGTCGGCAGCTGGTATCGGATCGCCAAGTCCAGTAGCTTTCGGATCGAATCCAAAATAACTCTAGCATTGGGGGAAGAACAAATAGGTCCAAGAGGTCTCCAAGAGTCAAACCATAGAGAGGTATTCTCACCATTCCCCACTTTGATAGAGATGAAGCCCTTCACTCTTTCCCTAAGCTTGAGAATTTTCCTCCAAGTCCAAGAGCAATGCCAAGGAACTTTAGCCACCCAGAATTGATCTTTATGCAGAAGGTTCATCTTAACCCAAGTGGCCCATAGAGACTTGGAGCAAGGCTGGCAGAGTAACCAAATATAGCGGGTCATAGAAGCGTTGTTCCAATCACGAATCCTTTTGATTCCCAAACCACCTTCAACCTTCGGACAGGAGATATCAGACCAAGCCACTTTAGCACCTTTGCGAGACAAGGAACAACCCTTCCATAAGAAAGCAGAAAGAATACCTTCAATCTCTTTGGTGACTTTTACAGGAAGGATGAAATGAGCACTCCAGAAAGACTGAATACTGAAAATAACTGATTGGATAAGTTGTAACCTTCCAGCATAAGAGAGGAAACGGTTAGTCCAAAGCTTAATCCTCTTCAAAATACGGTCGACCAAAGCATGACAATCCAGAGCACGGAGCTTCGAGGAGATGAGAGGGACCCCCAGATAACGAATAGGAAAGGTACCCAGGCTAAAACCGAAGAAGTTAGCAAAGTCATTCTGAGTATCAGCCGAGCTCCCGGAGACAAAGATTGAACTTTTAGATTTATTAGGAATTAACCCAGAAAGTGAGGAGTCGGAGCCAAAGTCTCTTGGGCTGATTTATCTACTCCGAAGGATGAAGGTGGGCTGGGGATTAAGAAGGTTCGGGACTGGAATGCTGCCTCCCTGTCTAGACTCATTTGGTTATTATGTCAACCAAGTCCTACCTCCTTATGGGCTGCATGGGTGAAGTTAAATCTGCTGCACAAGGAACAATTCTGGGTGGCAAAGGTTCCATGGAGCTGCTCTTGGACTTGGAGGAAAATCCTCAAGATGCGGGGAAGAGTGAAGAGTTTCATCTCTGTTGACGTGGGGAATGGCGATAATTCCTCCCTATGGTTTGACTCTTGGAGACCCCAGGGTCCTATATGTTCCTCTCCCCACGCTAGAGTTATTACTGACTCAGGTCTTTCCATTGATGCAAAGGTTAGTGCTATTATCTCTTCTGGAACCTGGAGGTGGCCTGCTGCAAATTCTATTGATTTGGTCACTCTGAAAGGCGAATCCTGTTCTTTGTACCTCATTTGGTTTGAAAGGAACTCTCGTAAGCATGGCCAAAGACCTCTTAATGAAGCTGGGATCCTTTCAAAGATTAAGGACTCTGTTAGGGCGAGTTTGGACGGTGCTATTTTTTCCCAGGAAGGAAGGTCATCAAAAATTGATTGCAAATTGGCAGCTCCCTTCCTCTATCTCGAACTGATGGCCTTTGTTAAGATTTTATTGTATCTCCAAAATGGCAACTAACCGCTACCCTTCTCTGATGACATCTAGATGCTGGGGATAATTTTGATCTATCTTATTTTCATCTCGTGTGAGATGTTTTCACCTTCTGCTTAGGTTTCTATTGTTCTTACTTGTCTTATCTGGGGTATGCCCCGTCTTCTTGTACTTAACTCTCCTTACTTATAAAATTCGCATTTCACTTTTCAAAAAAAAAAAAAAAAAAAAAAAAAAAAGAAAGGCGAATCCTGTTCACTTCCTCCTCCTGATTGCAGTCGTCAGGATAAGATTTTATGGGATGGGTCTCCCGGATTCTCTATAAAAAGAGTTTGGAATTCTCTCCGGACTCCTTCCCAGCGGGTCTACTGGGCTCATTTGGTTTGGTTTAAGCTTCATGTTCCTAGGCACTCCTTCATCTTATGGTTAGCTATTAAAGGTAGACTCTCTACTCAGGATCGTCTGCTATCTTTTGGCATTCTCGGTCACATGACTTGCTCCCTATGTCAAGGTCATTCTGAGGACCATGGTCATCTGTTTTTTAGCTGCCCCTTTTCTGCTCGGGTTTGGCAGTCCATTGCGTCTATATGTGGTCTAGCGCACTATCCTTCTACTTGGGAGAGACTGAAGCCGTGGATTAGTAGGAAACTCAAAGGGTCTTCTCTCCTATCCTGTGTCAGCAGACTTGCCTTTGGAGCTACTGTGTATTTCATTTGGAATGAAAGGAACTATCGCATGCATGGGCGACCTCCTCTCACCGAAAAAGGTATTGTTATAAAGATTATGGATTCGGTCAGGCTAAAGCTGGAAGGTGCAAAGTTCCCCAGGAATACTGCAAATCTCCAATTGATGGACAGGTGGCAGGTATCCCCTTCTCTCCTGTGCTGATCTCTTTTCGGTGCTCTTCTACTGAGTTATTTTGTTAGGTTCTGGATGTAATCCGGGCTGATTTACTTTTGAGGTCTTTACCTCTTGCTGGATGTATTCCTTTGGTTTTCTTTTGAGGTCTGACTTTCTTTTGAGGTCTACCTCTCTTCGGGTTTTGTCCCGATCTTATGTACCAATTATAGCTAATCAATACAATTCACCCCATTTAACTTTCAAAAAAAAAAAAAAAAAAACCCAGAAAGTGAGGAGAAGGTAACAAGAGCATCCTTCACAACTCTAATGGAATTGAGATCTCCACGGCAAAAGATAAGTAAATCATCCGCAAAGCAAAGATGAGATAATCCAGATTTCTTCTTGCTAGGAGGCTCAATTTGATTGATGAAGTTGAGAAAAAGCTGGGTCGGCCGAAGAAGGGCAAGAAGAAATGTGGAGAAATCCAGTCGGAAGTCACCTTCGGCTTCTTAATGATTAAGCTGGCAACTTGGAACATTAGGGGTCTAAATGATCCCTCTAAGCACAGGGAAATTCGCAACCTTGTGCGCTCTCATAATCTATCATGTATTGCTCTGCTTGAGACGAAGATCAGATCTTGTAATAAGGAGAAAATAGAAAAGTTTTTGATCAAGGGTTGGGACTGCATCAATTCCTACGATGGTGGCGACTCTGGTAGAATCTGGGTGTTCTGGGACCCTAACAAACCCGAAAGGAGAATGGGCAATCGAAGAAAAGATGATTGTGATCTTGCACATCATCATTACATAAGTAGCAATTCATGTGGCGAATTAACCCAAAAGATAATAAGCGGTCTTGGGTTGAGAGCCTTCCTCTGTTTTTTTTTTTTTTTTTTTTGAAAAGTGAAGTATGAAATTTATAAGTAAAGGAGAGTTAAGTACAAGAAAAGGGGCATACCCCGGATAAGACAAGTAAGAACAGTAGAAACCTAGAACAACAGGTAAAGACATCTCACACGAGATGAAAGCACAATCGTGATGGAGTCACGGTAGAAATCATAAACAAAGGGCATCAGCTCGAGATAGAGGAAGGGAGTTGCCATTTTTCAATCAATCTTTGATGACCCTCCTTCCTGGGAAAATTAGCACCATCCAAACTCGCCCTAACAGAGTCCATAATCTTTGAAAGGATCCCAGCTTCATTAAGAGGTCTTTGGCCATGCTTGCGAGAGTTCCTTTCAAACCAAATGAGGTACAAAGAAGCTCCCAAAGCTAGTCTGCAAATAATTGAATGAAGGGATTTGCCTTTGATATTCCTGCAGAGCCATGGTCTCAAGAGCTCCCAAGATGAAGGATAATGCTCAAAATCGCACAAACTGGCAATAGAAGACCAGATCCGAAAGGAAAAGGGCAGCTGAAAAATAGATGGCTATGATCCTCTGGATGGTCTTGGCATAGAAAGCAGGATAAGGAGAGATGACCTTGAACACCAAAGGAATGGAGACGATCTTGAGTAGAGAGTCTACCTTTGATAGCAAGCCATAAAATAAATGAGTGCCTAGGCACATGATGAGGAAACCAAAGAAGATGCGCCCAGTCCACACGGCCGCTCGGAGTCCGGATGCAATTCCAAACACCCTTAATAGAGAAGGCTGGGGAACCGTTCCAAAGAATCTTGTCCTGATGGCTGCAATCAGGGGGATCAAGGGATCTAGAGTCTTCCTTCAAAGCTATCAGCTCAATAGAATTAGCTACCGGCCATCTCCATGAGCCGCCAAAAATAATGTCACTAACCTTTGCATTTATCCCAAGTCCGGAGTCGGAAATGACTCTAGCATGTGAGGAGGAACAAATAGGGCCAAGAGGCCTCCAAGAATCAAACCAAAGGGAAGTATCTCCACCATTCCCTACATTGACGGAGATGAAAGCCCTGATTCTGTCCCGAAGCTTTAGGATTTTCCTCCAGGTCCAAGAGCAGTTCCAAGGAACTTTTGCCACCCAAAAGTGGTCTTTATGCAGCAGATTCCTCTTGACCCAAGCAGCCCACAGGGAATTAGAGCAGGGCTGACAAAGAAGCCAAATATAACGGGTCATGGAGGCATTGTTCCAATCACGAATCTTTTTGATTCCCAATCCTCCTTCGGGTTTCGGACAAGAGATATCACTCCAAGCTACTTTAGCACCAGAATGACTTAAGGAAGTACCTTTCCATAAGAAAGCAGAGAGAATACCTTCTATATCTTTGGTGACTTTGACTGGTAGAATAAAGTGGGAGCTCCAAAAAGTCTGGATACTGAATATAATTGATTGAATAAGTTGAAGCCTTCCAGCATAGGAGAGGAAGCGATTAGTCCAGAGCTTGATCCTCTTCAATATACGATCCACCAAGGCTTGACAGTCCAAAGCTTTGAGCTTCGAGGAGATGAGAGGAACCCCCAAATATCTAATAGGAAATGAACCCATATTGTATCCTATGAAGTTTGCAAGATCATGTTGCGAGGAAGCAGTCATACCCGAGACAAAGATGGAACTTTTAGAGCTGTTTGGGGTTAAGCCCGATAGAGAGGAGAAGGTATCAAGGGCATTCTTCACTACTTGGACAGAATTAAGATCCCCCCGACAGAAAACCAGCAGGTCATCCGCAAAGCAAAGATGAGATAAATTTGATTTCCGCATCTTCAATGAAATTTGAAAGTGGTGGAAGCTTGGATTTTAAACTCAAGAATCCTAGAGAAGACATCCATGCAAATGACAAATAAATAAGGTGAGATAGGATCACCTTGACGGAGGCCTTTCTTCCCTTCAAAGAAACCGTTGAGTTCCCCATTAATAGAAATAGAGTACTTGGCAGAGGTGACACACGCCTTGATCCAGCCGATAAAGATCGTAGGGAATCCAAGATGCAGAAGGGTATCCCAAAGGAAGTCCCACCGGACTGAATCAAAAGCCTTCATAAGATCAATTTTGAGAGTACAATTTGGGGTTGACGAAGGGAGATGATATCCACGAACTAGCTCCTGGGCCATAAGAATGTTGTCCCCAATATGTCTATCTTGGACAAAGGCAGATTGGGCATTGTTGATAATAGACGGAAGAACTGCTTTAAGACGACTAGCAAGGAGCTTTGAAATACATTTGTAGATAGAATTGCAGCATGAAATAGGTCTAAAGTCCTTTAATTTAGAGGCATTAGGAACTTTAGGGATGAGAGCCACAATGGTGCAATTTGCTTCCTTGAGGAGAATCCCATTAGAGAAGAAATCCTTAATAGCTTTTGAGATATCAGCTCCCACAATATGCCAAGTCCGATGGAAGAAGTAGCATTAAAACCGTCCGGACCAGGTGATTTATTTGGGTGGAGACTGAAGAAAGCAGATTTGATTTCATCTTCGGAGAAGTCGCAGCTTAACATAGAAGCTTGTTCAGGAGATAGGATCCGTTCTTTGAAGAAACAGGACATAATGCTGCCATCATAAGTAGATTTGCAATCCGAGCCGAGGAGCAACTTATAGAAATGAACTACCTCACGAGAGATCTGATCCTTATCCCTGATCCAATCCCCATTATCCTTCTGAATAGACAGAATTTTGTTCACATTGGATCTACCCTTGATAGAGTTGAGAAAAAAAACTGAATTGTGATCTCCTTCTTTCAGCCACTGAATGCGACTACGCTGCCTAGCGTAGCATTCTTTCCCTCTAGAGACATGCGACAGTCTCTTGGCACAATCAATTGCCTTCTCCAGCAGATGAACATCATTATTCCCAGACGCAATTGAAGCTTGCAGATCGGCAAGCTCGGTGCGAATGAGAATTAGATCGCCATTTATTAACTTGTTCTTAGTCTGGCTCAGAGCTTTCAAGGCCGTCTTCACAAGTTTGAGCTTCTTATAAACTCTGAACATAGAATATCCAGCAATCGGAGTAGCCCAGATTTCCTCAATTAACGGAAGGAATTCATCAAATTCAGTCCAAAAGTTAAAGAATTTAAAAGGCGATTTGTAAAGAGGCAAACTAACTCCAAGATTGACCACGGCAGGGGAGTGATCCGAAAGACCATATGGGAGAAATTCAGCACTAGAATGAGAGAAGACGTTGAACCAAGAAGGGTTGACAATCGCCCTGTCCAATTTCCGGAGGATGTGGCCCTGGGTTCTGGAGTTGTGCCAAGTAAAGAAACAACCACCGTAACGAAGATCGTCCAATCCAGCAGATAACAGAGCATCATTGAATTCCTCCATGAAACCAGGCCAGTCAGAAGAGCCACCTTTGCGTTCATGGCGGTAACGGATGGCATTGAAATCACCCATGACAAGCCAAGGAATCTGGGCAAAGATTGTAGCTTGATGCTTCAAAATATCCCACAGATGTCTTCTTGCTGTCAGAACATTGGAGCCGTAGGCAAAGGAGACAGCAAATTTATCATTGGAACCAAGAATGGTGATATGAAGATGGAAGATCTGGTCGTGAAGGGAAACTACATCTGCACAAAGCTTGTTAGGGTCCCAGAACACCCAGATTCTACCTGAGTCGCCACCATCGTAGAAATTGATGCAGTCCCAACCCTTGATCAAAAACTTTTCTATTTTCTCCTTATTACAAGATCTGATCTTCGTCTCAAGCAGAGCAATACATGATAGATTATGAGAGCGCACAAGGTTGCGAATTTCCCTGTGCTTAGAGGGATCATTTAGACCCCTAATGTTCCAAGTTGCCAGCTTAATCATTAAGAAGCCGAAGGAGACTTCCGACTGGAGAGCCTTCCTCTGATTGCAAGCCAAAGTAAGAAAGAGTGCCTAGGAACATGAAGCTTGAACCAAACTATGTGAGCCCATGGGACTTGTTGAGAAGGAGATCTAATAACATTCCAAGCCTTTTTGATAGTGAATTCAGGGGAACCATCCCACTCAACTTTATCAATGTGAGAACAGTTGGGCAAAGGGAGGGATCTAGAATCCTCCTTCAGTCTTATCAGCTCAACTGAATTAGCAGCAGGCCAACTCCAAAAGTCATGAGAGATAATGGCACTAACCTTCCGCATCAATCGATAGACCCGAGTCAAGGATAACTCTTGCATGGGGCGAGGAGCAGATAGGGCCTTGAGGTCTGCAGGCATCAAACCAAAGTGAGGTACCGTCACCATTTCCCACTTTAACTGAGATGAAAAGCTTCACTCTATCCCGAATCTTCAGGAGCTTCCTCCAAGTCCAAGAGCAGTTCCAAGGGACTTTAGCAACCCAGAAATGCTCCTTGTGCAGCAGATTCATCTTAACCCATGCTGCCCATAAGGAGGAAGAGCAAGGCTGACATAAGATCCAAATATACCGAGACATGGAGGCAACATTCCAGTCTCTAATTTTCTTTATCCCCAGACCGCCTTCTGCCTTAGGAGTAGAGAGATCAGCCCAAGCAACTTTAGCTCCAGATCGATTTAAAGAGACACCGTTCCAGAGGAAAGCCGAGAGGATGCTTTCAATTGCCTTGGAGACTTTTGCTGGCAGCATGAAATGGGCACTCCAAAACGACTGGATACTAAAAAGAACAGACTGAATGAGCTGTAATCTACCAGCATACGATAGAAAGCGATTAGTCCAGACTTTGATCCTCCCCAAAATACGGTCTACCAGAGCATGGCAGTCGCGAGCATTGAGCTTAGTAGAAATGAGCGGAACACCCAAGTATCTGATGGGAAAGGAACCAAGAGGAAACCCCATAAGATTCAATATATCATGTTGCATGTGACCTTGGACACCCGTAAGGAAGATGGAGCATTTAGCAGCATTAGGGATAAGGCCCGATAGAGAGGAGAAGGTAGCAAGAGCATCTTTGACAACTTTAATAGAATCCAAATCACCATGGCAGAAGATCATCAAGTCATCAGCAAAACAAAGATGGGAGATCTTGGATTTCCGGCATCTCCAATGGAACTTAAATATAGGGGACTCTTGAATTTTCCAGGCCAAAATCCGAGAGAAGATATCCATACAAATAACAAATAAATATGGCGAGATAGGATCACCTTGACGAATGCCTTTCCTTCCTTCAAAGAAACCATTGAGCTCACCATTAATCGCCACCAAAAATTTAGCTGAGGAAACGCAACTCCTAGTCCAACCAATGAAATTGGAGGGAAAGCCAAGGAGATGCATTGAGTCCCAGAGGAAATCCCATCTGACAGAATCAAAAGCCTTCTTTAAATCAATCTTGAGAGCACATCTAGGGGAAGAAGAGGGAAGGTGATAGCCCCTAACCAGCTCTTGAGCCATCAAAATATTATCACCAATGTGCCTTCCAAGAACAAAGGCAGCCTGGGCTTCATTAACAAAAGAAGGGAGAACATCCTTCAATCGGTTTGAAAGCAGCTTTGTAATGCATTTGTAAAGAGAGTTGCAGCATGAAATCGGCCTAAAGTCCTTCAGCTTTGAAGCATTAGGAACTTTGGGAATGAGAACAAGGATAGTGCAGTTAACTTCCTTAAGAAGCATGCCATTAGCAAAGAAATCCTTTATAGCTGAAATAACCTCATCACCCACAATGGACCAAGACCGCTGAAAGAAATAGGCATTAAAGCCATCCGGGCCAGGCGCTTTGTTTGGGTGAAGGCTGAACATGGAGTTCTTGATCTCTTCATCAGTAAATTGAGATCCCAAAAACCTGATTTGATCCGTCTTTAGGACATGATCCACAAAGGGTTTAAGAGACTCAATACCAGCATATGGGGAGGAGCAGTCGGAGCCAAGAAGCTGCTTGAAGAAGTCAACCACCTCATTACTAATTTGAATCTTATCCCGAATCCAAGCACCCGAGTCATCCTGGATACTTACAATCTTATTGGCATTGTTCCTAGCTTTGATGGAATTGAAAAAGAAGGAAGAATTCTGGTCCCCTCCCTGCAACCAGTGGATTCTACTCTTCTGCCTAGCATAACTTTCCCTCTCCTTGCAGATAGAACTAATCCTCATAGCACAGGCTCTCTCTTTATCAATGAGATCCACTGCATGATTACCAGCAGCTATCGAGGATTGTAACTCAGTGAGCTCAGCTCTAAGATCAGCCAAATCCCCATTAACCAAAGCATTCTTACTTCTATACAACTCCTTCAAGGCTGATTTGAGAAGCTTCAGCTTCCTGCAAACCATGAACATAGCATGACCATCCACGTGGGTATTCCAGATATGCTCAACTAAAGGGAAGAACTCCTCAAACTCAGTCCAGTGATTAAAGAATTTGAACGGAGATTTATAAGAAGGGAAAATAGCCCCAAGCTTCACCACAGCCGCTGAATGATCAGAAAGTCCAAACGGAAGAAATTCAGCTGAAGAGTTAGGATAGAAATTGAGCCATAAAGGATTTGCAAGAACTCTATCCAGCTTCCTGAGGATATGTCCAAAAGCTCTAGAATTGTGCCAGGTGAAAAGAAATCCACCGAATCTGAGATCCTCCAAACCGACTTCGAAGAGAGTGTCATTTAAATCATCCATATGGGAAGGCCAATCAGAGCTGCCACCCTTCCTCTCATATCGATAGCGGATGGCATTAAAATCCCCCAAAATGATCCAAGGTAAGTGGGCAAAGAGGTTAGCATGATCCTTCAAACTACCCCAGAGAAGCCTACGGGCTGAAACATCGTTAGAGCCATACACAAAAGAAGCAGCAAATTTATCTCCCGAGCTGCAGATTGAGAAAGAAATATGGATGACTTGATCATGCAAGGAAACGCTATCAGCTTGAAGCTTAAAGGGATCCCAGCAAACCCAAATCCTACCCGTTCCACTGCCATCATAGTAGCTAATGCATTCCCAAGACTTGAATAAACTCTGTTCTACCTTTACTTTATTGCAAGGATTAATCTTAGTCTCAAGCAGGGCTAAGCAAGAAATATTATGTGTATGAATCAGATTACGAACCTCATTATGTTTTGAGGGGTCATTAAGTCCCCGGATATTCCATGAGGCTAAATTAATCATCCAATTTCAAAGAAATCTTCCCCTTGGAATTCCCAGGCCTCCTAATCTTCTTCTTATGCTTCATCTGCTTGCCCTGCTTTTTCTCAAGCTCGTCCACCATGTTTAACTGCCTAGCAATAAGAGGGGTACCATGTTTAACCGCCTAGCAATAAGAGGAGTACACCAAACCTTCTCAATTAATGGCAGGAACTCATCGAAATCGGCCCAGAAATTGAAGAACTTGAAGGGCGGTCTAAAGGCCTGGAAACTCAGACCGAGATTAACAACTGCCGCAGAGTGATCAGAAAGGCCGAAGGGAAAGAATTCAGCAGAAGAGTTGGAGAAGAAATTAATCCATAAGGGATTGACAAGAGCACGGTCCAGCTTGCGCAGGATGTGCCCATTGAGTTTGGAATTGTGCCAGGTAAAAAGACATCCACCAAAACGAAGATCATCCAAGCCGGCAGCAAACAGAGCATCATTAAAATCGTTCATGAAGCTTGGCCATTCAATACTCCCACCTTTCCTTTCATGCCGAAACCTGATAGCATTGAAGTCCCCCATGATGATCCAAGGCAGATGGGAAAAAGATGAGGCACGATCTATCAAGATATCCCAAAGCTGTCTTCTCGCCGCAGCGTCATTCGAACCATAAGCAAAGGAGGCAGCGAACTTGGCACCGGAACTAATGATAGTGACAGAGAGATGAATGATCTGTTCGTGTTTGGAAACAACATCCGCCAGAAGTTTGGAAGGATCCCACCAAATCCAAATCCTACCCGAACCATCTCCTTCATAAAAGTTAATGCAGTGCCAGTTCTTAAACAGAGTCATTTGAAGCTTCTCTTTATTGTGGGGTTTAATTCTAGTCTCAAGAAGGGCTATACAAGAGATATTTGAGAATGAACAAGGTGACGGACCTCCGAGTGCTTTGAGGGATCGTTGAGGCCCCGGATGTTCCAAGAAGCTAGCTTAATCATTTGGAGGACTTTGAAGACTTCCCTCTGGAATTGCCCGAACTTCCAATCTTCTTCTTGTCCTTCTTCTTTCTTCCCAGTTTCATCTCCACTTCATCAATCATATTAAGCTTCCGAGCAAGAAGAGGGGTACTGGATGGGGACGAGGAAGGGGAAGAGATCACACTGACAGCAACGGGAGAAGAGTACCCAGGAACGGAGGAGTCCCCAACCGGAGGAGCAGACGAACAACCCACTGGGCCATCCAAGACCGCAGGGTCATCAGGAAGAGGAGCACTAGACTGAAGGTTGGCAACCAGAACAACTTCTGAAGGAGGGCCAGCAGCAGTAGAAGACGGATCATCCACCTGAATCAGGGGATCAAAAGAATTCGAAGTGCTGCTAAAAACACTGGCCGAAGAAGCACCACGAGTGACGGCCGGGGAAGATGCTGAACGATGCTGAACGATGGGAGGAGGCCCAAACTTATCCTGAACTCCTAGGCCGGGGATAAACCCAGACTTAAAAATGCCAGCAGCAGAAGAATTAGTAGAGTGATGGGAAGCTTTCGGAATCCAAACCCGGTGGGTCACCTTCTTACAGTTGTTGGGCAAGTGACCAAATTCCTTGCACACTGAACATTTCTTAGGGACCCAGTTGTACTCAATTCTGATTTCCATGCATCCTCCATCCTCGAGGTCGATGTCAACAGCATTGGGGAGAGAGTCGTCCATATTTATCTCAATGCAAATTCTAGCATAGTTCAGTCGCTTTAAAGAAGAAGTCATAAAGTCAGCATGAAGCGGCTTCCCTACCGTGCTGGCGATGTGGCTGAGCCCTTCGTCAGTCCAGAACTCCAGAGGAACATTGTGGAAATGAACCCATATAGGAACTAGCTTACAGCCATCCTTAGATAGATTCATCCCAGGACTCCAGCGCTTTAAAAATATAGGTCTGCCTCCGAAATACCATGGACCTCCATCCAATGCTTCATTTAATCTATCTGAATCAGTGAATTTGAAGAAGAAGAAACCATTTCCATTACTAAGGACATCGGACATACCTAACTTCCCCCAGTGCCGCAGCGCACAGGCGTGAACAAGAGAAAACGGAAGTTTGTCAAGGAAGAATCCGACCAGAGTATTTCTCCAAACAGCAGCACCCTTAAGCGCCACATCAGGCGGAAGTTTTATTTTGAGCTTGCCCTCATCAGCAATGGGAATAGGCTTTATGTATCTCAGATGCATATTGGCCTGATCTTCTTTAACT
>UESW01002862.1:139782-150473 GCA_900491605.1 Calamus simplicifolius
CGAAAATTTGAAATTTGAAGGAGTCGGCAACAGAGCGGAAACGGATACAGGAGTCGGCAACAGAGCGGACTCGGAACAGGAAGTACCACGGAAGCAGCAGCAGTCGAAGTTGACGACCCAGCGGGTAATCCGAAGCCAGATTATGGACCGGATAAACGGTAGAAGGGAGCGTCTGAGAACGCAATGGCGGAGGAAAGCAATCCTTCGGCTGGACAGAGGCATACAAAGACGGGGAAACAGAGGAGTCACCAATGTCAGGGGAGAAGAGAACAGCCGCTGAGCTCTCCGCGCCAACACGGAAGCAGGGAGCACATCGGTCGAAGAAGGCAAGGAAGGAGCATTAGGGAAGCAAGGAGCAGGGCAAAACATCACCGACGATGAACAATCAGCAAATCCCTGAGGAACCACCTTAGACGCACGCGGCAAACAATTGGAGCTGGGAGGACAAGAGACATCCCTCGCGGGCTGCAAGCAAGAGCTACAGGAGGAAAGAATAGGAAGAGATGGAGACACCGTAGAATCCTCATCCCGACATATACCATCCTTTGAGCTCGCAGGAACAGAACTCCGCGGAACAAGAGAGCAATGATCGAAACTGGAAGCCATGCGATCCAGAAAACTACCAACCAAGGCCCGGGAGAACAGAATCGTAGAGAGAGAAGCTCTCACATCGTAGAGAGAGAGAGTGTCACTCCATGATTAGTTTAGATCAAATCCCCGAATCAATTTCGATGATTAGATAACTTTGATCTCTTTTCAATCAACCCCAATCATGAGCATCACTCTCCATATTGAACTTGATTCATCCTAGAGCAATCCAACCCGACCTTAGAGAAAATGCTCCATATCGAACTTTATTTGGGTTTGACCTAAGTTTGATCCGACCTTATCTTGGAACAATGCATTAAATTGCATTTGATTCATATTTGATTTGAGTCTGAACCAAATCAATCTTGGAGGAATGCAGCATATTTCACTTAATTCGAGATTGATATAAGTTTGATCCAATACGATCTTTGAGGAATGCTCTACATTGGACTTGATTTGGGTTTTGATCTTGCTTTGATCAAGCTCACAATCTAAGATCAAGGCTCGATATTGAACTTAATTCCGATTTGATCAAAGTTTAGTCGAATCCGATCTTAGAGCAATGTTACATATTCGATTTGTTCCGGGTTTGATTTGAGTTTAATCCACCCTTATCTTAGAGCAATGCTTTAAATTGAACTTGATTGGGGTTTGATCGAAGTTTGATTGAATTCGATCTAACAATAGAATCCAGATTGGACTTGATTCGGGTTTGATATAAGTTTGATCCAACTCGATCCTCGAGCAACGCTCTCGATTTGACTTGATTTGGGTTTGATCTATATTAATCCAACCTTTTCTTAGAGCAATGCTGCGAATTAGACTTGATTCATGTGGATCTAATTTGATCTAACCTGGTCTTGTTGCAATGCTTTGGATTGGACTTGTTTTGGAATTTGATCTAAGTTTGGCTCGACCCGATCTTGGAGCATCACTTCCAATTGGACTTGACTCAGGTTTGATCTAAGTTTGATCCAATCCGAACTTAGAGCAACATTCCAATTCAAATTGATTTAGCCTTGATTTGGCCCGATCTTGTAGCAACGCTCCAGATTGAACTTCATTTAGCTTGATGTAGGTTAGATCTAGTCCAATCATGGAGTAATGCTTCGATTGAACTTGATTTTAGTTTGATTTAAAGCAATGCTCTAGATCGAACTTGATTCGGGTTTGATTTAAGTTTCATTAACCCAATCCTGAAGCAACATTCATGATTGGAGTTGATTGAAAAGAGATCAAAGTTTGATCTAGGCTGATCATATTATAATGTTTTAGATTGAAATTGATTCGGGTTTGATCTTATTTGATCTAAACTAATCATGGAGTGACACTCTAAATTGAACTCGATTCGGGTTTGATCTAACTTGATCTTGGAACAATGCTCCTAATTTAACTTGATTCAGGTTCGATCATAGTTTGATCTAACTTGATCTCGAAGCAATGCTTCATATTATACTTAATTTGGGCTCCATCTTGGTTTAAACTAACCCGATCTTGAAGCAACACTCTAAAATAGACTTGATTTAGGTTTGTTGTTTTATCAAACCCGATTTTAGGGCAACGCTTTAGATTTGATCTGATTCGGTTTTAATCTAAGTTTGATCAAACCCAATCTTAGTGCAATGCTCTCGATTAAACTTGATTTGGGTATTATCTTTATTTCATCGAGCCTACCTAATCTTGGAGCAACACTCAAAATTGGACTTGATTAATGTTTGATCTAACCTGATCATGCAGCATCACACTCTCCATATTGAACTTGATTCATCCTAGAGCAATCCAACCCGACCTTAGAGAAATGCTCCATATCGAACTTTATTTGGGTTTGACCTAAGTTTGATCCGACCTTATCTTGGAACAATGCATTAAATTGCATTTGATTCATATTTGATTTGAGTCTGAACCAAATCAATCTTGGAGGAATGCAGCATATTTCACTTAATTCGAGATTGATATAAGTTTGATCCAATACGATCTTTGAGGAATGCTCTACATTGGACTTGATTTGGGTTTTGATCTTGCTTTGATCAAGCTCACAATCTAAGATCAAGGCTCGATATTGAACTTAATTCCGATTTGATCAAAGTTTAGTCGAATCCGATCTTAGAGCAATGTTACATATTTGATTTGTTCCAGGTTTGATTTGAGTTTAATCCACCCTTATCTTAGAGCAATGCTTTAAATTGAACTTGATTGGGGTTTGATCGAAGTTTGATTGAATTCGATCTAACAATAGAATCCAGATTGGACTTGATTCGGGTTTGATATAAGTTTGATCCAACTCGATCCTCGAGCAAGCGCTCTCGATTTGACTTGATTTGGGGGTTTGATCTATATATTAATCCAACCTTTTCTTAGAGCAATGCTGCGAATTAGACTTGATTCATGTGGATCTAATTTGATCTAACCTGGTCTTGTTGCAATGCTTTGGATTGGACTTGTTTTGGAATTTGATCTAAGTTTGGCTCGACCCGATCTTGGAGCATCACTTCCAATTGGACTTGACTCAGGTTTGATCTAAGTTTGATCCAATCCGAACTTTTAGAGCAACATTCCGAATTCAAATTGATTTAGCCTTGATTTGGCCCGATCTTGTAGCAACGCTCCAGATTGAACTTCATTTAGCTTGATGTAGGTTAGATCTAGTCCAATCATGGAGTAATGCTTCGATTGAACTTGATTTTAGTTTGATTTAAAGCAATGCTCTAGATCGAACTTGATTCGGGTTTGATTTAAGTTTCATTAACCCAATCCTGAAGCGACATTCATGATTGGGTTGATTGAAAAGAGATCAAAGTTTGATCTAGGCTGATCATATTATAATGTTTTAGATTGAAATTGATTCGGGTTTGATCTTATTTGATCTAAACTAATCATGGAGTGACACTCTAAATTGAACTCGATTCGGGTTTGATCTAACTTGATCTTGGAACAATGCTCCTAATTTAACTTGATTCAGGTTCGATCATAGTTTGATCTAACTTGATCTCGAAGCAATGCTTCATATTATACTTAATTTGGGCTCCATCTTGGTTTAAACTAACCCGATCTTGAAGCAACACTCTAAAATAGACTTGATTTAGGTTTGTTGTTTTATCAAACCCGATTTTAGGGCAACGCTTTAGATTTGATCTGATTCGGTTTTAATCTAGGTTTGATCGAACCCAATCTTAGTGCAATGCTCTCGATTAAACTTGATTTGGGTATTATCTTTATTTCATCGGGCCTACCTAATCTTGGAGCAACACTCAAAATTGGACTTGATTAATGTTTGATCTAACCTGATCATGCAGCATCACACTCTCCATATTGAACTTGATTCATCCTAGAGCAATCCAACCCGACCTTAGAGAAAATGCTCCATATCGAACTTTATTTGGGTTTGACCTAAGTTTGATCCGACCTTATCTTGGAACAATGCATTAAATTGCATTTGATTCATATTTGATTTGAGTCTGAACCAAATCAATCTTGGAGGAATGCAGCAGCATATTTCACTTAATTCGAGATTGATATAAGTTTGATCCAATACGATCTTTGAGGAATGCTCTACATTGGACTTGATTTGGGTTTTGATCTTGCTTTGATCAAGCTCACAATCTAAGATCAAGGCTCGATATTGAACTTAATTCCGATTTGATCAAAGTTTAGTCGAATCCGATCTTAGAGCAATGTTACATTATTCGATTTGTTCCGGTTTGATTTGAGTTTAATCCACCCTTATCTTAGAGCAATGCTTTAAATTGAACTTGATTGGGGTTTGATCGAAGTTTGATTGAATTCGATCTAACAATAGAATCCAGATTGGACTTGATTCGGGTTTGATATAAGTTTGATCCAACTCGATCCTCGAGCAGCGCTCTCGATTTGACTTGATTTGGGTTTGATCTATATTTAATCCAACCTTTTCTTAGAGCAATGCTGCGAATTAGACTTGATTCATGTGGATCTAATTTGATCTAACCTGGTCTTGTTGCAATGCTTTGGATTGGACTTGTTTTGGAATTTGATCTAAGTTTGGCTCGACCCGATCTTGGAGCATCACTTCCAATTGGACTTGACTCAGGTTTGATCTAAGTTTGATCCAATCCGAACTTAGAGCAACATTCCGAATTCAAATTGATTTAGCCTTGATTTGGCCCGATCTTGTAGCAACGCTCCAGATTGAACTTCATTTAGCTTGATGTAGGTTAGATCTAGTCCAATCATGGAGTAATGCTTCGATTGATCTTGATTTCAGTTTGATTTAAAGCAATGCTCTAGATCGAACTTGATTCGGGTTTGATTTAAGTTTCATTAACCCAATCCTGAAGCACATTCATGATTGGGGTTGATTGAAAAGAGATCAAAGTTTGATCTAGGCTGATCATATTATAATGTTTTAGATCGAAATTGATTCGGGTTTGATCTTATTTGATCTAAACTAATCATGGAGTGACACTCTAAATTGAACTCGATTCGGGTTTGATCTAACTTGATCTTGGAACAATGCTCCTAATTTAACTTGATTCAGGTTCGATCATAGTTTGATCTAACTTGATCTCGAAGCAATGCTTCATATTATACTTAATTTGGGCTCCATCTTGGTTTAAACTAACCCGATCTTGAAGCAACACTCTAAAATAGACTTGATTTAGGTTTGTTGTTTTATCAAACCCGATTTTAGGGCAACGCTTTAGATTTGATCTGATTCGGTTTTAATCTAGGTTTGATCGAACCCAATCTTAGTGCAATGCTCTCGATTAAACTTGATTTGGGTATTATCTTTATTTCATCGGGCCTACCTAATCTTGGAGCAACACTCAAAATTGGACTTGATTAATGTTTGATCTAACCTGATCATGCAGCATCACATATTGAACTTGATTCATCCGAATCAAACAACCCCCAGAGAAAATTTCCATATCGGACATTTTTAAATCCGCCAACAAACAAAATTTCATTAACCCAGTCTAAACCAAACAATGCAGCATATGATAATTAATACATATATTGAATTTTGATCTTTGATTGATTGAAATTCGGGATTTGGGATGATTTTGATTGAAGATGCCAAGGTGCTTTGATGATCTTCTTCCTGATCAAGATTTACGAATCCCCAATCAATCAAAGAAAGGCGCTTTTTAACCAACCTTCTTTGATTTGATTTTGGACAATTTCGAATGAAGATTGGACAGCCGGATAATCAAGGGAATATGTTGATCCTCGATAAATCCGAAGTTTGATCTATACATGCTCTTTGAGAAGGAGGCCGGCAATGCGGATTGATGCTCAGGCTTCAATGATCTAAGGAATTCCGCCTTAATTTTGGAAACCCCTAACTTCAAATTACCATTGGGGGTTTCTATTTAAGGTTCCTTTTAAAATTTTGAGAAACTGAAAGGCTTAATTAACCGCAGATCTGATTAAATCATTAAATCTCCTCAAGGGACTTGATTAATGTTTGATCTAACCTGATCATGCAGCATCACACTCTCCATATTGAACTTGATTCATCCTAGAGCAATCCAACCCGACCTCAGAGAAAATGCTCCATATCGAACTTTATTTGGGTTTGACCTAAGTTTGATCCGACCTTATCTTGGAACAATGCATTAAATTGCATTTGATTCATATTTGATTTGAGTCTGAACCAAATCAATCTTGGAGGAATGCAGCAGCATATTTCACTTAATTCGAGATTGATATAAGTTTGATCCAATACGATCTTTGAGGAATGCTCTACATTGGACTTGATTTGGGTTTTGATCTTGCTTTGATCAAGCTCACAATCTAAGATCAAGGCTCGATATTGAACTTAATTCCGATTTGATCAAAGTTTAGTCGAATCCGATCTTAGAGCAATGTTACATTATTCGATTTGTTCCGGGTTTGATTTGAGTTTAATCCACCCTTATCTTAGAGCAATGCTTTAAATTGAACTTGATTGGGGTTTGATCGAAGTTTGATTGAATTCGATCTAACAATAGAATCCAGATTGGACTTGATTCGGGTTTGATATAAGTTTGATCCAACTCGATCCTCGAGAAGCGCTCTCGATTTGACTTGATTTGGGGGTTTGATCTATACCTTTTTTAGAGCAATGCTGCGAATTAGACTTGATTCATGTGGATCTAATTTGATCTAACCTGGTCTTGTTGCAATGCTTTGGATTGGACTTGTTTTGGAATTTGATCTAAGTTTGGCTCGACCCGATCTTGGAGCATCACTTCCAATTGGACTTGACTCAGGTTTGATCTAAGTTTGATCCAATCCGAACTTAGAGCAACATTCCGAATTCAAATTGATTTAGCCTTGATTTGGCCCGATCTTGTAGCAACGCTCCAGATTGAACTTCATTTAGCTTGATGTAGGTTAGATCTAGTCCAATCATGGAGTAATGCTTCGATTGATCTTGATTTTGTTTGATTTAAAGCAATGCTCTAGATCGAACTTGATTCGGGTTTGATTTAAGTTTCATTAACCCAATCCTGAAGCACATTCATGATTGGGGTTGATTGAAAAGAGATCAAAGTTTGATCTAGGCTGATCATATTATAATGTTTTAGATCGAAATTGATTCGGGTTTGATCTTATTTGATCTAAACTAATCATGGAGTGACACTCTAAATTGAACTCGATTCGGGTTTGATCTAACTTGATCTTGGAACAATGCTCCTAATTTAACTTGATTCAGGATCATAGTTTGATCTAACTTGATCTCGAAGCAATGCTTCATATTATACTTAATTTGGGCTCCATCTTGGTTTAAACTAACCCGATCTTGAAGCAACACTCTAAAATAGACTTGATTTAGGTTTGTTGTTTTATCAAACCCGATTTTAGGGCAACGCTTTAGATTTGATCTGATTCGGTTTTAATCTAGGTTTGATCGAACCCAATCTTAGTGCAATGCTCTCGATTAAACTTGATTTGGGTATTATCTTTATTTCATCGGGCCTACCTAATCTTGGAGCAACACTCAAAATTGGACTTGATTAATGTTTGATCTAACCTGATCATGCAGCATCACACTCTCCATATTGAACTTGATTCATCCTAGAGCAATCCAACCCGACCTTAGAGAAAATGCTCCATATCGAACTTTATTTGGGTTTGACCTAAGTTTGATCCGACCTTATCTTGGAACAATGCATTAAATTGCATTTGATTCATATTTTGATTTGAGTCTGAACCAAATCAATCTTGGAGGAATGCAACAGCATATTTCACTTAATTCGAGATTGATATTTTGATCTTTGAAGCTCTTTGATTGATATTCGATCAAACAATGAATCCAGATTTGAGACTTGAGCAATTTGATTGGGGTTTGATTTGATTTAAGATTTGATCCAACTCAATCCTCGAGAAGCGCTCTCGATTGACTTGATTTGGCGGGTTTGATCTATATATTAATCCAACCTTTTCTTAGAGCAATGCTGCGAATTAGACTTGATTCATGTGGATCTAATTTGATCTAACCTGGTCTTGTTGCAATGCTTTGGATTGGACTTGTTTTGGAATTTGATCTAAGTTTGGCTCGACCCGATCTTGGAGCATCACTTCCAATTGGACTTGACTCAGGTTTGATCTAAGTTTGATCCAATCCGAACTTTTAGAGCAACATTCCGAATTCAAATTGATTTAGCCTTGATTTGGCCCGATCTTGTAGCAACGCTCCAGATTGAACTTCATTTAGCTTGATGTAGGTTAGATCTAGTCCAATCATGGAGTAATGCTTCGATTGATCTTGATTTCAGTTTGATTTAAAGCAATGCTCTAGATCGAACTTGATTCGGGTTTGATTTAAGTTTCATTAACCCAATCCTGAAGCAACATTCATGATTGGGTTGATTGAAAAGAGATCAAAGTTTGATCTAGGCTGATCATATTATAATGTTTTAGATCGAAATTGATTCGGGTTTGATCTTATTTGATCTAAACTAATCATGGAGTGACACTCTAAATTGAACTCGATTCGGGTTTGATCTAACTTGATCTTGGAACAATGCTCCTAATTTAACTTGATTCAGGTTCGATCATAGTTTGATCTAACTTGATCTCGAAGCAATGCTTCATATTATACTTAATTTGGGCTCCATCTTGGTTTAAACTAACCCGATCTTGAAGCAACACTCTAAAATAGACTTGATTTAGGTTTGTTGTTTTATCAAACCCGATTTTAGGGCAACGCTTTAGATTTGATCTGATTCGGTTTTAATCTAGGTTTGATCGAACCCAATCTTAGTGCAATGCTCTCGATTAAACTTGATTTGGGTATTATCTTTATTTCATCGGGCCTACCTAATCTTGGAGCAACACTCAAAATTGGACTTGATTAATGTTTGATCTAACCTGATCATGCAGCATCACACTCTCCATATTGAACTTGATTCATCCTAGAGCAATCCAACCCGACCTTAGAGAAAATGCTCCATATCGAACTTTATTTGGGTTTGACCTAAGTTTGATCCGACCTTATCTTGGAACAATGCATTAAATTGCATTTGATTCATATTTGATTTGAGTCTGAACCAAATCAATCTTGGAGGAATGCAGCACATATTTCACTTAATTCGAGATTGATATAAGTTTGATCCAATACGATCTTTGAGGAATGCTCTACATTGGACTTGATTTGGGTTTTGATCTTGCTTTGATCAAGCTCACAATCTAAGATCAAGGCTCGATATTGAACTTAATTCCGATTTGATCAAAGTTTAGTCGAATCCGATCTTAGAGCAATGTTACACTTATTCGATTTGTTCCGGTTTGATTTGAGTTTAATCCACCCTTATCTTAGAGCAATGCTTTAAATTGAACTTGATTGGGGTTTGATCGAAGTTTGATTGAATTCGATCTAACAATAGAATCCAGATTGGACTTGATTCGGGTTTGATATAAGTTTGATCCAACTCGATCCTCGAGCAGCGCTCTCGATTTGACTTGATTTGGGTTTGATCTATATATTAATCCAACCTTTTCTTAGAGCAATGCTGCGAATTAGACTTGATTCATGTGGATCTAATTTGATCTAACCTGGTCTTGTTGCAATGCTTTGGATTGGACTTGTTTTGGAATTTGATCTAAGTTTGGCTCGACCCGATCTTGGAGCATCACTTCCAATTGGACTTGACTCAGGTTTGATCTAAGTTTGATCCAATCCGAACTTTTAGAGCAACATTCCGAATTCAAATTGATTTAGCCTTGATTTGGCCCGATCTTGTAGCAACGCTCCAGATTGAACTTCATTTAGCTTGATGTAGGTTAGATCTAGTCCAATCATGGAGTAATGCTTCGATTGATCTTGATTTCAGTTTGATTTAAAGCAATGCTCTAGATCGAACTTGATTCGGGTTTGATTTAAGTTTCATTAACCCAATCCTGAAGCGACATTCATGATTGGGGTTGATTGAAAAGAGATCAAAGTTTGATCTAGGCTGATCATATTATAATGTTTTAGATCGAAATTGATTCGGGTTTGATCTTATTTGATCTAAACTAATCATGGAGTGACACTCTAAATTGAACTCGATTCGGGTTTGATCTAACTTGATCTTGGAACAATGCTCCTAATTTAACTTGATTCAGGTTCGATCATAGTTTGATCTAACTTGATCTCGAAGCAATGCTTCATATTATACTTAATTTGGGCTCCATCTTGGTTTAAACTAACCCGATCTTGAAGCAACACTCTAAAATAGACTTGATTTAGGTTTGTTGTTTTATCAAACCCGATTTTAGGGCAACGCTTTAGATTTGATCTGATTCGGTTTTAATCTAGGTTTGATCGAACCCAATCTTAGTGCAATGCTCTCGATTAAACTTGATTTGGGTATTATCTTTATTTCATCGGGCCTACCTAATCTTGGAGCAACACTCAAAATTGGACTTGATTAATGTTTGATCTAACCTGATCATGCAGCATCACTCTCCATATTGAACTTGATTCATCCTAGAGCAATCCAACCCGACCTTAGAGAAAATGCTCCATATCGAACTTTATTTGGGTTTGACCTAAGTTTGATCCGACCTTATCTTGGAACAATGCATTAAATTGCATTTGATTCATATTTTGATTTGAGTCTGAACCAAATCAATCTTGGAGGAATGCAGCAGCATAT
>UESW01002863.1:0-43282 GCA_900491605.1 Calamus simplicifolius
AGAGACACTGGTATGACATACAGGTGAAAGTGTAGGAGTACATTTCACCGAACGTGACTCATTTCGGATACTCTGCTGTCAAGAGTTAATCCGAGAAGATATAGGTATAAGTATCCTTCAGACCTGAAGATCACAACCAGTGGCTTACAAGCAACTCATTGTACTTAGGTGCCGGACCACCTGGATTTCTAATCCAGCTACGAAAGGTTACTGGGTGCAGTCAAGTACTTGTGGTAGTCAGTTGTGGATCAAGATGGAATTTGACCTATCCCATTAAAAGGAGAAATGCTTGTGTTTCAATTTAGCAAGACCTTGGCCAAGGCACTTCATGTGAAAGTCACATGATCACTAAAGTTGAAATCACTTTATGGATTTGCTATTTAGAGTTGACAGGCTCTTAAGCCATCCTTAGCATTTGTGGTCAAGAGGATGAATTATACGGTAACTGTTTCTTAGGGTTCTTGGAGTTTGCTCGGCAACTCTTCGACCTATCCGGACGTCGGGTTCCATTGCTAGATGGGCACATCGATTAGTATAGAAAGTTGTTTCTATGCTACCGGCTTAGGTTCGAACCTAGAGAGTCACACGCATAGAAGTTTCCTAGGATGATCTATTTGCTGATCAACGATTGAGAATCGTATATGATTTAATTAATCAATTTGATTGATTGAATTATCTCAATTGGGTTAAGTACAATTGAATAAGATTCAATTTGGTTTAAGTCTATTAGAAGGACAAGTCAATTTCAAATATTGATTTGAAATTAGACTTGATTTGAATTTAAATAGATTCAGGACTAGCCAAATTTGATTTGGGCTTGGACCATGATCTATGTGGGTTAAGTCAAATAAATTCAGATCAGAACCCAAACCTCTCGAATATGGATCTCATATGATGAGATGGCTAAAATCTCATCTCATGAGATAGAATTTAATGCATGACATTTATTTACCGAACGTCGGATTTATCCCTCGTCTCTTTGGTTTTCTCCGAACGACGGAACTAAACCAAACGCCGTGACTCCTTGGTTTTCTCCGAACGTCGGAATTAAACCAAGCGCCGCGCCTTCGGCGTCTCTTCGCTTTTGCCAAACGACGGATTCTTAAATGTCAGAATTAAATGTCAAGGCTAAATCTAGACTATAAATAGAGGGCATTCCCTCACCAGAGAACACAGAACAAAAATAGAACAACAATACACGATTTGTCATGGATTGTAATTCTAAATTGAATTGTAATTCTAAAATGTTAGAATAGAAAATCCTGGATTCTGGTGTTAGCGGAAGCCTGGTGGATCTTGGAGGAAGATTCAAGTGAGAGGATTCAAGATCAGCAAAGCTATTTTTCGCGAGCTAGCACTCCCGAAAATCTGATCATTCGGGGCTTCGCGTGGACGATACTAGAGGCCGGACGATTGAACGGCTGCAGAGCAATAAGGATTTACCTACTGTTCTTAAGGTAAGTGATTTGATCCCTAGATCTTAAGGCAGGCTTCAAGATAATAGTGTGACTAGTCATCTTGAAGATCAGATATGATCTTGATGTTTTTATATGCATATTTTAGATCAAACGACCCTGAATATATAGGCAAAGATATGATCTTGATGCATATTAGATAGATTAATATGTAATCTTTTAATTTCGCAATGATAATAGTTATCAATTTTTAAAAATATGCATGCCTCGGAGACTATTTCTCCCTACATAAGTTTCTTAGGCTCACCATAAGTGGAGAGCTTTCGCGCACGCGCGTGTGCGAAGGGCGCTTTGTAGGCGCACTTTGCACTTCGTGCACATCATCGCGAGAAGCTTGAGGGGCTTTAAATTTTTTATTGATCATGAGGATCCGACGGTGGAGACTAATCAGATTAAGATAAGGGGCTGAGATCAAACGATGGACCGATGTGATTAAAAATAACGGTGTTGATCGACTGATCATGGCTTGGATTGATCACAGCCATTGATGAAAAGACCGTTGACCATCGGTTAATCAGTCAACATGACCATTGGTGATAAGGCGCCCATCCAATCAGACCGTTGGTGATAAGGTGCCCGTTCGATCATGTCGTTGATGAACATTGGAGATAAGGCATCGCTCCTTCGATCAGGCCATTGTGATAAGTCTTCGTTCTGATCTTGAAACGGCGTATCAAAGTCATGCAATCACCTATCTGATAATGTGATCATTAGATCATGATGGTGAAATGACATATCGGGATGTGGATTAGCTTATCTGATCGACTGATCATTAGATCATGGGGTGAATCAGTGTATCAAAGGCTTCCTTTGATCAAATCCGATTAACCAAATTAAATCGGATTAAACCCGAATGGATACATCCAAAAGTCATGTAAAACCTATAAATAGGACCTTAGACCATAGACATATCATTCATTTCATTCAATCCGAAAGTCCTTTCCTCTCTTAGGCATTTGCATACTCTCCTAAGGGTAGTATAGCAATAGTGCATTGAAAAAGAGAGAAGCATTCTTGGTTTGAATTTTGGGTTAATTGTAGTACTGCTTTCATCAAAAGAAGAGTATTGTATCCGGAAAGACAATCGTCATATAGACTGTAAGCACCATTACATAACGAAATTATTTTAAGGATATAGAGTGTAACTCTAGACTCAGTCTTATATATTAGGTAGCTATAATCTGCCCCAATAATTTTAAGACAATTTCGTGCTATCACGAAAGTGCTACTATATATGGCTACAATGATGACATCCGTTCAAGCCAAGAGACCAAAGAAGTTCTTCGGCATGAACTTCAAGAGTTGGCAACAAAAGATGCTGTTCTACCTCACAACTCTGAATCTAATCAGAATACTAAATGAAAATCCATCAGTCCTGAAAGAAGGAGAGACCGACAAGCAAGTGATTGCTGCGGTGGAGGCATGGAAGCATTCAGACTTTCTTTGTAAGAATTACATCCTAAATGGTCTAGATAATGCTATGTACAATGTGTACAGCAGTATTGCTACTGCCAAGGAATTATGGGCATCCCTGGACAAAAAGTATAAGACAGAGGATGTTGGACATAAGAAGTTTGTGGTTGAAAGATTCTTAGACTACAAAATCATCGACCACAAAATGTTATGGAGCAAGTCCAAGAGCTCTAGATCATCCTGCATGAGATACATGCAGAGAGAATGTCTCTCAATGAGTCATTCCAGGTAGCTGTCATCATAAAAAAGCTACCGCCATTATGGAAGGACTTCAAGAACTACCTAAAGCATAAGCGGAAGGAGATAGGACTTGAAGATCTAATTATCTGCCTGAGGATCGAGAAAGACAACAAGAGCCAAGACAAGAAGACAGGAGGACAACCTGCTGAGCCTAAGGCCAACCTCATAGAAGGAAAGAAGAAACACAAGTTTTCAAGTAAAGGCTTTAAACAGAAGAAGGGCAATCCAAAGAAATATAAGTTCAAGAGAAAGTGCTTTGTCTGTGGAAAGCAAGGATAAATCCAAGGACTGTCATTTTAAGGAGAAAGAAAAGAAAGAGGTCAATAATAATGAAACCCTATCCCAAGAAGTATCCGAGATGATGTTGTCAGCTGTTGTGTTTGAAGCAAACATGGTTGACAAAGCTAATGAGTGGTACATCGACACTGGAGCTACTAGACATGTCTGCTCTGATAAGAGTATGTTCTCATCATATACTCCTATCAATGGTAGAAATCTGGTCATGAGTAACTCCACTACATCAAGATAGAAGGACTTGGCCGTATTATTTTGAAGATGACATTTGGCAAGAAGCTTCTACTAAACGATGTTCTACATGTCCCTGACATCCGAAAGAATCTTATATCAGGCTTCCTCCTAAGCAAACATGGTTTAGGATGATTTTTGAGTCTGACAAATTTGTACTCACTAAGAAGGGGATATTTATTGGAAGGGGTTACTTGAATAATGGATTATTCAAGGTTAATGTAATGACTGTACACAGAAACCTTGAAATGAATAAAGCTTCTTCTTCTGCTTATATAGTTGACTCTTCTTGTTTATGGCATGATAGATTAGGACATGTAAATTATAATTAATTATGAAAATTAATAAAATTAAAATTATTACCTAATCATAAAATCGATCTACATTACAAGTGCAAAGTGTGTGTTGAAGCTAAGTTAGCAAAAATACCATTTCCATCAGTAGAAAGAAATTGTTGGCCCAGATGGCAACCCAAGAGGGGGGGTGAATTGGGTTCTTAAAAAATTTAAGACTTTTAAACAATTTAAATTGAGTGTGCAAGTGAAAGGATCAACTAATAAGCAAAGCACAAACACAAGTATATGAGAGATAGAGAAGAGACAATTAAGCACGGCAAACACAAATTTTATAGTGGTTCGGTGCAAACAACACCTACGTCCACTCCCAAGACTCACTTGGGTCCACACTATAATCTCTCTAGATTACAGCCGAGTTGTTTTCCAAGCTCACAACTCAAACTTGTTGTTTTCGGGATCACAACGAACCCAGCCGATTTTACACGGGCTTACCGGCACAAAACCCAAACACAAGCTATACCTAGCTTGTACCGAGGTTTAACAACCTCCTCTAGTTTAATCCCTCAGATTAAACTAGACACAAACAAATAAAATGAGTTTAATTACAAGCAGCTCCTTTTGAGCAGATATTTCAAAATAGAAATTGAGTTTAGAGAAGCCTGAATATTTAGAGCTTGAGAGCTGGCTTGGCTTCTTTGGTTTCCTTCCTTCAACTCCTCTTGTTGTTGAATCAGGCCTCAGCACCGATTCTTCACGGATTTGAGCTTTGGAGTTGGGTTGAAGCTTTTTCTCTTTTTCTTGAATGTGGAAGCTCTTTGATTTTGAACGCTTTGGATTCCTCTTGAGCTTTTTGGAGTGGAGTGGATTTGAGCTAGAAGGTTTTCTTTCAAGATTCAAGCTCACGGATTTGAAATGGGATTTGTCTATCTCAGATTTTCTCTCTTTTTTTTGGATTTTTCTTTTCTCTTGCTCTCTTTTTTTGAACAATAGACTTCCCTTTTTATAGATTTCTTTTACACCTCTTTTGGAATAAAACTATCCGTTGGAGTGTACCTCTATCAAAATATATCCGTTAGAAATGAGTAAAAATAGAAAAGTTACCGTTAGAGCTGATCTGGCAACTTCGTTTTTCGTTCCAGGTGGGTTGGAGTCGACTCTAACTTTTCTGGAGTCGGCTCTAGCTCGAGGCGATTCAAACTGACTTTTCCGGAGTCGTCTCTGGCTTTTCTGGGGTCGACAAGATGCTTTTCCGGAGTCGACTCTAACTTACCCGGAGTCGACTCTAGGTTGGAGCCAGAAAAATCGACTTTCTGCTCCGTCTGTGAGAGTCGACTCTCACAGTCTCGGAGTCGACTCTAATGGCCGTGCCAGTTCCGGAGTCGGCTCTGTGATTCTCGGAGTCGACTCTAATGTCTGCATTTCTTACCTAGACATTAGATTCGATCCAGAACACATTGTAACACTTGATTTTGATCTTTCAAAAGTCTTATTGGCTGAAACACTAAATCAAAATCATTAGAGCCTTCAAAAATTATACTCACATAGTTTTGTTAATCATCAAAATCATCAATTGGGTCATCAATCTCCCCCTTTTTGATGATAACAAAAATTTTGAGTATATGCAATCAATCATTCAATCAAATTAAGGATTATAGTCAATTTAACTTTAACCTCTTGAAATTAAGGTTTTGATGCCAATGTTCAATGTAAACTTTTAAAATTGTATTGAATTATTAAACTTTGTGCATAAGATAGTAAATGAGCTTTTTGTTAAGCTCCCCCTGCATTGAGTAGCTCTTCTTATATAATATCAAATTTGTAACAGATTAATCATTTCAATTCATAACAATTAATTCTCCCTTCTCTAACAGTTAATTCTCCCCCTTTCTTTCTTTCTTTATGCATATATAATCTTTTCTTTCTTTGCATATACACAACTATCTCTCCCCCTTTTTTGTTATAAGCAATAAGGAGAGTAAAGAAAATTTATAATTTCAATAAAGCATAGGAGTCCAGTCAATCAAAATTTTGAAAAAGAAATTGTATTTCATATGCAAGAACCATTACATCAGTTGATTCATATACATCTCAAAATGAAATACATTGGATAATTATAAACTTCCTAAGTACAAGCTATCAAATTTAAAGACAAGATCAAATGTGCTTGAATACAATTTTCTTTAGATGGCCTATTATCTCCATTACATCATCTTTTTGTGACTTCTTAAAATTTTCAAGACAGGCTTCAATTTGAGAGACTGCAAGGTCAATATCCTTCTTTAATTGACCCGTTGCATGAACATACGATCCAGATCCATCGGCAATGCCTTCCATCCTTTCGAAGATTTTGTGAAGCTCAGCTCCAAAGGATTCCACAGAACTGCCTAAGGTAAAGGATAGCATGTCCAGTCTCGAATTAATTCTTCTTTCAACTGATTAAAGTCTTCTTTCAATTGATTAATTTCATTTGATCTGTGACTGTCATACTCAGCAAGTAGGCTTCTTAACTGATCAAGTTGTTCATTAGAAAATCCTCCAGAATTTGTTATAGGTTGATGTGGAGGTGATGGAATAGAACTCGGTCCGGCCTCCGAAGGTCCAGTAGATGAAGGTCCCGCAAAAGATGAATCAGGGACTGATGGTCCCGCAGCAGATGGTCCTGGGATGTCTTCTAGCCTGGTTCCCTCTGCACCATCCCTATCTGTTCTTTCCTCTCTCCTCATCCAAACACCATTGACTTTCTTAAATCCCATTCTGTGAATAGTAGAAATGCTGTAATAATCAGTGTGTCTCAGTTTTCTTAATGGTTCATTTTCCATGATGAGCACACCCTGGCTTCTAAAAACTAATGTCAGAATCATTCCGTAGGGTAGAGTTGATCTTTTCTTAGTGGCTGCCTCTGCCATGTATCCTATCATCATGCCAGCTAAATTGACTGGCCTTCCAGTTATTATGCAGTCCATCATCAGAACGTCTCGCTCCGAGACATACTCAAATCTCCCTATTTTCGGAAACAAGATTCTACCACAAATATTATGCAATAATCTGAGTTCTAGGTTTAACTGATTTGCAAAAATCTCTTCGAACTCAGTCACCTCTCTTCCTAGCATTCTTGATAGTGCACCACTTCTGTCATTGAGTTGACATTCCAATAAACCAACAGTGGGCATTTCTAATAGGGTTCCAAGAATTTCAGTAGTTACCATAACCCTAGTTCCTCTTACTGTGCTTACTAAACCCTTCTCCTCTGCTTAATCCATTATAAAACTCTCTTACCAATGCTGGATATGTGGGCAAATCTAGCGAGCACACTTTCTCCCATCCCATATCCTTTAAATTTCTTCCAATTGAAAAGCCCTCCGATTCAAATAAATCAAAATTAACTTTCCTCCCAGTTGTAATGGTCTTACCAGCTAGTTGATCAACCTTAGGAGATGAGGGTGAAGGTGGAGAATCCTCTTGAGTGGCCGAAGAGGAAGAAGGCGATGGTTGCCTTCGAACCGTGCGTCTTCTCGTTGGAACGGAAGCTCCAGCGACGAATCCACGCCTCTTTGGTGCCATTGAGAGGATTGGAAGATTAATCAGGGGTATTGAGTGGATTTGAGGAAGTTGGAAAGGTTTTGGAGCTCTTAGGAATGATTTAGGAAAACGATTGAAACGAATGGGGGTCGACTCCGCCTTTTATTTTTGACCTAACTCGACTTAGAGTCGACTCCCGAAAACTGGGTGTCGGCTCCGAGCCAGAAAGTCTGTCAGCGCTCGTATTAGAGTCGGCTCCACGAAAGCCAGAGTCGGCTCTAATCACTTAGACAGAAAATCAAAAACTCAGGTGTCGACTCCGCAAACTGTCAGAGTCGACTCTAACAGTTTCAGAGATAAAAAATTGAGTTTCAATGATTTGAAACTATTCAAATTAATCATCAAATTATAGATTTAAGTTCTTTAGCAATTGGGGAAACAATGAATCAAGATCTAGATAGATTTCCTTATTGAAACATCAAGATTTTTCACGAAAAATGAAATCTAGATAGATGTCCTTAAGAGTTTCAGAAAACTATTCCAAAGGATCACAAACTCCTAATTCTCCTCTAAGATAACAAAATCTTTCTTCACTTAAGGGTTTTGTTAATATATCTGCAAGTTGTTCTTCAGTATTCACATAATCAAGACAAATTTCATTATTGGCTACATGTTCTCTTATAAAGTGATATCGTATTTCAATGTGCTTTGTTCTTGAATGTTGAATTGGATTTTTAGTAAGATTTATTGCACTTGTATTATCACATCTTATGGGTGTCTTATCAAGTGTGATACCATAGTCTTCAAGTTGTCTCTTAATCCATAGGATTTGAGCACAGCAACTTCCAGCTGCAACATATTCTGCTTCCGCAGTAGATAATGCAACCGAATTTTGCTTTTTGCTAAACCATGAGATTAAGTTACTTCCTAAAAATTGGCATGCACCACTTGTGCTTTTTCTATCTAATTTGCATCCGGCATAATCAGAATCTGAGTATGCAATTAGATTTAATGTGGAATCTCTAGAATACCATAAACCTACATTTTTTGTTCCACTTAAGTATCTTAGTATTCTTTTAACAGCTATTAAGTGTGATTCTTTAGGTTCTGATTGAATCTAGCACATAGACATACAGAAAACATAATATCTGGTCTACTTGCTGTTAAATAAAGAAGGGATCCGATTATACCTCGATAATACTTCTGATCAACCTTTTTACCTTCTTCATCTTTGTCCAGCTTGCATGAAGGACTCATTGGTGTTCCGAGGGGTTTAATTGATTCCATACCAAATTTCTTTAGAATCTCTCTTGTGTACTTTGTTTGGTTGATAAAGATACCCTCTTTGCTTTGTTTGATTTGGAGTCCAAGGAAGAAGTTGAGTTCTCCCATCATGCTCATCTCGAATTCTCCCTGCATTAACTTGGCAAATTCTTGACATAGAGAATCGTTAGTAGCACCAAAAAACAATGTCATCAACGTATATTTGTACTACAAGTAAATCTTTACTTTTTCTTTTCAAAAATAATGTTTTATCAACATTTCCTCTTGTGAAATCATTTTCAATTAAGAATTTACTTAACCTATCATACCAAGCTCTAGGTGCTTGTTTCAAACCATATAATGCTTTGTGTAATTTAAAAACGTGATTTGTAAATTCGTGATCTATAAAACCTGGTGGTTGTTCTACATAAACTTCTTCATTAATAAATCCATTTAAAAATGCGCTTTTAACATCCATTTGAAATAAATTAATGTTCATGTGACATGCAAATGCTAGTAATAGCCTAATAGCTTCTAATCTAGCTACAGGTGCAAAAGTTTCATCAAAATCAATGCCTTCTTCTTGATTATATCCTTTTGCAACTAATCTAGCTTTGTTTCTAATTACAATGCCATTTTCATCAAGTTTATTTCTAAAAACCCATTTTGATCCTATTACTGAATGATTTTTAGGTCTTTCAACTAATGTCCAAACATTATTTCTTGTAAATTGATTTAGTTCTTCTTGCATGGCTAACATCCAATTATTATCTTTTTCAGCTTCTTCTATAGTTTTAGGTTCAATTTGTGAAACAAATGCAAGATGATTACTAATATTTCTCATGTATGATCTAGTCCTTATTCCTTGAGATGGATCGCCTATAATCAATTCCTTGGGATGACTATGTGCATATCTCCAGTCTCTTGGAAGATCTAAATCATTATGATCATTATTAACATCATCATCCTTATGTGAATCATTATCTTTAGCCTGTTGTTCATGATCAGAAGATACTTCAATATTAAGTTTTTCAAGATCTTTTTCAATTATGTTTGTATCTTCCTCATCATCAATCTTTTCAGATCCAGTTGCTAAAGATTCATCAAACACTACATGTATGGATTCTTCAACAATTAAGTTTTCTTGTTAAAGATTCTATAAGCTTTACTAGTTGTTGAATAACCTAGAAAAATTCCTTCATCAGATTTAGCATCAAATTTTCCTAAGTTGTTTTTACCATTATTATGAATGAAACATTTACATCCAAATGCATGAAAGTATTTTATATTTGGTTTTCTTTCATTCCATAATTCATAAGGTGTTTTCTTTAATATTGGTCTTATTAAAGCTCTATTTAATATGTAACATGCTGTGTTAATTGCTTCCGCCCAAAAATACTTTGGTAGTTGCTTTCACATAGCATGGTACGGGCCATGTCTTCTAGAGTCCTATTCTTTCTTTCAACTACACCGTTCTGTTGTGGAGTCCTAGGGGCTGAAAAATTATGATTAATTCCATTTTCAGTGCAGAAATTTCAAATAAGTGATTTTCAAATTCTGTTCCATGATCACTTCTTAGAGATACTATAGTAGTGTTTTTCTCATTTGTGACTTTCTTGAAGAATTTCAGAACATCGAGAAAGTCTCATCTTTGTGAGCTAAAAACATTACCCAAGTATATCTAGAATAATCATCTACAATCACTAGACCATATTTCTTTCCTCCTAGACTTGTGGTTCTAGTTGGTCCGAAAAGATCCATGTGAAGTAGCTCTAGTCCCCTAGAAGTTGAAACAATATTTTTAGATTTAAATGAACTTCTAGTTTGTTTTCCAAATTGACATGCATCACAGATTTTATTATTTTCAAAATCTAATTTAGGTAAACCTTTGACTAAATCCATTTTAATTAGTTTTGAAATAAGGTGTGTGCTTGCATGACCTAATCTACGATGCCACAACCAACTAATATCATTAATGTTAGCATTATCAGTAATTAGGCAATGACTACTCTTAGAAGTTTTGTCTGTGTCAACTAAGTATATATTGCCAAATCTATAACCAGTAAAAACAATGCTATCATCAATAGAATTAGTTACAGTGCATAAAGAAGATTTAAAAGAAACATTAAAGTTTTTATCACATAATTGACTTATGCTAATTAGATTATGCTTCAAACCATTAACATAAAGTACATTATCAATACTATAGATGGAGTTATGCGAACTTTACCAAGGCCCAAATTTGACCTTTACCGTTATCGCCAAATGTCACAACTCCACCTTTCTTTTCTTCTAGGGTGATGAATTCCTCTTTGTCACCCGTCATATGTCTTGAGCAGCCGCTATCAAGATACCACTTCTTCTTTGATCTTTTGGCTACAAGACATTCCTGCAATATCATCAAACTTTATGTTTAGGTACCCAAGCTTTCTTGGGTCCTTCATGGTTAGCAGCAATAAAAATTGTTCCTTTCGGAACCCATATTTTCTTAGTTTTAATATTTAATTTCTTGTTGTTCATTAAGGTTTTACATTCAAGGATTTGTGTCCTTTTTGATTGCATTTAAAACAAGTAATATTACTTTGGTTAGCTTTTACAAAAATATTTTTTAATGATTTTTGTTTTCTTAAAGTGTTATACCCTAGCCCAGCTTTGTCAAAAACAGCCTTTTGACTATCTAGAATCATGTTTAATTTAGTTGAGCTTAAAGTAAATTTCTCAACAATGTCTTTATATTTTTGACTTCTTTCTTTAAACAATCATTTTCATTTGAGATTGATTCTTTTTCTTTAATTAATTTTTCATTCTCAGATTTTAGCAAATCAATCTTATGAGTAAAATCATTTTCTTCATTAAGAGAAGTTTCTTCTTTATCTTTTAAATCTTTAAGTACAAGACTTAATTCATTTTTCTCCTTAACTAAATTTAAGTTTTCAGTTTTCAAAACTTTATATTTCTTTTTCAAAACTTTAAAATCAATCATCAATTCATTGAAAAGCTTCAAACATTTCATCAAATGTAAATTCATCATCGGGGTTTCGGTGCTTACCTCATTATTGTCGTCGTCGTTGGCCATGAAGCAAATATTTGCAACCTCTTTTTGTTCTTCTTCTTCGGAAGAAGATTCATTGCTGTCAGTCCATGTTGCAACATATGCTTTCTTCTTTTTCTTGAAGGTCTTTTTCAATTGTGGACAATCATATCGATAATGCCCCGGTTTCTTACACTCATAACAGATCAAGGGGTCTTTCTCTTGTCCTTGTCCTTATCTTTCTTTTCCTTTTCCTTTTCTCCTTCCATTTTATTTCCAAATTTTTTTTTGGAAGGGTTTCTTTTTCCTCAAAAATCTCCTGAATTTCTTGCCAAAAGAGCAGTTTCATCATTATAGTCATCACTATCATCACTGCTGCTCTCTTCCACTTCTTTTTCAGCCTTTAGAGCAATGGTTTTCTTCTTTTTAGTTTCCTCCTCAATATGCTGCCTCATTGTCAATTCGTGGGTCATGAGAGATCCTAGAAGCTCCTCTAAGGGTAGTGCATTGAGGTCTTTGGCTTCTTGGATTGCTGTGACTTTTGCTTCCCACGATCTTGGCAATGACCTGAGTATTTTGCGAACAAGATCAGCATTAGTATAAATTTTTCCTAAACTTTTCAAACCATTCACAATATCGGTGAATCTAGTGAACATGCATGTGATGGTTTCAGTTTGTTCCATTGTGAACAATTCATATTTATGAACCAAAATATTTATCTTTGATTCTTTTACTTGGTTTGTTCCTTCATGTGTAATTTCCAACCTATCCCATATTTCTTTAGCGGAATTACAAGTAGAGATGCGGTTGAATTCATTTGAATCTAAGGAACAATATAAGATATTAATGGCTTTGGCATTAAGTTGAGCCATTCTCCTATCATTATCATTCCAATCCCTTTCGGGCTTTGGAACAATAGTGCCATCTATAAGGTGTGTGGGTGTACTAGGTCCATTTAATATAACACCCCAAAGCTCATAATCAGAAGCTTGAATGAATATCCTCATTCTAGCTTTCCAATAAGAATAGTTTGAGCCATTAAAGAGTGGAGGTCTATTCGTAGAATGACCTTCAGCAAAACTTGACCCAATTTGTGTTGCCATGTGGAACTTTAGCTCTTGATCGTGTGATCAAAATCTAATGAGCACAAGCTCTGATACCAATTGTTGGCCCAGATGGCAACCCAAGAGGGGGGGGTGAATTGGGTTCTTAAAAATTTAAGACTTTTAAACAATTTAAATTGAGTGTGCAAGTGAAAGGATCAACTAATAAGCAAAGCACAAACACAAGTATATGAGAGATAGAGAAGAGACAATTAAGCACGGCAAACACAAGATATTTTATAGTGGTTCGGTGCAAACAACACCTACGTCCACTCCCAAGACTCACTTGGGTCCACACTATAATCTCTCTAGATTACAGCCGAGTTGTTTTCCAAGCTCACAACTCAAACTTGTTGTTTTTCGGGATCACAACGAACCCAGCCGATTTTACACGGGCTTACCGGCACAAAACCCAAACACAAGCTATACCTAGCTTGTACCGAGGTTTAACAACCTCCTCTAGTTTAATCCCTCAGATTAAACTAGACACAAACAAATAAATGAGTTTAATTACAAGCAGCTCCTTTTTGAGCAGATATTTCAAAATAGAAATTTAGTTTAGAGAAGCCTGAATATTAGAGCTTGAGAGCTGGCTTGGCTTCTTTGGTTTCCTTCCTTCAACTCCTCTTGTTGTTGAATCAGGCCTCAGCACCGATTCTTCACGGATTTGAGCTTTGGAGTTGGGTTGAAGCTTTTTCTCCCTTTTTCTTGAATGTGGAAGCTCTTTGATTTTGAACGCTTTGGATTCCTCTTGAGCTTTTTGGAGTGGAGTGGATTTGAGCTAGAAGGTTTTTCTTTCAAGATTCAAGCTCACGGATTTGAAATGGGATTTGTTTATCTCAGATTTTCTCTCTAGTTTTTTTGGATTTTTCTTTTCTCTTGCTCTCTTCTTTTTGAACAATAGACTTCCCTTTTTATAGATTTCTTTTACACCTCTTTTGGAATAAAACTATCCGTTGGAGTGTACCATCTATCAAAATATATCCGTTAGAAATGAGTAAAAATAGAAAAGTTACCGTTAGAGCTGATCTGGCAACTTCGTTTTTCGTTCCAGGTGGGTTGGAGTCGACTCTAACTTTTCTGGAGTCGGCTCTAGCTCGAGGCGATTCAAACTGACTTTTTCGGAGTCGTCTCTGGCTTTTCTGGGGTCGACAAGATGCTTTTCCGGAGTCGACTCTAACTTACCCGGAGTCGACTCTAGGTTGGAGCCAGAAAAATCGACTTTCTGCTCCGTCTGTGAGAGTCGACTCTCACAGTCTCGGAGTCGACTCTAATGGCCGTGCCAGTTCCGGAGTCGGCTCTGTGATTCTCGGAGTCGACTCTAATGTCTGCATTTCTTACCTAGACATTAGATTCGATCCAGAACACATTGTAACACTTGATTTTGATCTTTCAAAAGTCTTATTGGCTGAAACACTAAATCAAAATCATTAGAGCCTTCAAAAATTATACTCACATAGTTTTGTTAATCATCAAAATCATCAATTGGGTCATCAGAAATACTGAACCTCTTGACTTAATTCGCAATGATCTATGTGACTTAAAGTCAGTTCAAACTCGAGAAGATAAAAAGTATTTTATAACATTTATTGATGATTCAACAAGATACTGCTATGTGTATCTACTAAAGTCTAAAGATGAGGCTTTAGAAATGTTTAAATGTTATAAGAATGAAGTTGAAAATCAACTTGGTAAAAAGATTAAGGCCATAAGGAGTGATAGAGGTGGTGAATATGATGCACCTTTTGACTAATTCTGTTAAGAGCATGACATTATTCATCAAACTACTGCTCCTTATTCACCTCAATCTAATGAATTGCGGAACGCAAAAAAGCACATTAAAAGAAATGATGAATGCTATGTTAATAAATTCTGGTACACCACAGAATTTATGGGAAGAAGCAATTCTCTCAGCAAATCATATTCTTAATAAGATACCTCTTAAGAAGAAGGATGTTACTCCATATGAGTTATGGAAAGGAAAGAAGCCTTCTTACAATTACTTAAGAGTGTGGGGGTGTCTAGCTAAAGTAGCTATTCGGACCCCAAAAAGGTCAAAATAGGACCTAAAACTATTGATTGTATATTTATCGGTTATGCACATAATAGTAGTGCATATCGCTTTCTTGTGTATAAATCAGATATATCTGATATACAGAAAAATACAATCATGGAATCAAGGAATGCAACATTCTTTGAAGATATATTTCCAAGCAAAGAAAAATTAGAAATAAGTTCAAATAAAAGAACTTATGATAATACTGCTAGTAGTAGTCATCAGAAAAAATATCCTGAAGATGAACCCAGACGCAGTAAGAGACCAAAAGTTACAAAGTCTTTGGTCCTGATTATGTAACTTATATGTTACAAGATGAACCTCAGACATTCAAAGAGGCAATGTCTAATCCAGAAGCACCCTTTTGGAAAGAAGCTGTTAATAGTGAAATTGAGTCCATCATGCACAATCATACCTGGGAGTTGGTAGACTTACCATCTGGTATGAAACCTCTAGGGTGCAAGTGGATTTTTAAGAAAAAACTAAAGGCTGATGGATCAATTGACAAGTATAAAGCCAGATTAGTGGCTAAGGGCTTCAAACAAAAAGAAGGTATAGACTTCTTTGATACCTATTCACCAGTAAGTAGAATAACATCTATAAGAATGTTAATCGCTTTTGCAGCCATTAACAATCTTGAAATTCATCAAATGGATGTTAAAACTGCTTTTCTGAATGGTGAATTAGATGAAGAAATATACATGGAACAGCCTGAGGGATTTATTGTTCCAGGACAAGAAAAGAAGGTGTGTAGACTTGTTAAATCCTTATATGGATTAAAGCAAGCACCTAAGCAATGGCATATAAAATTTGATAATGTCATGTTATCAAATGGATTCAAAATAAATGAATGTGACAAATGTATATATGCCAAAACCCTGCCTGAAGGGTATGTGATAATCTGCTTATATGTAGATGACCTGTTAATCATTGGTAGTAATACTGAAATGATTAAACAGACAAAGAAAATGTTGATCAAACATTTTGATATGAAAAATATGGGTATTGCAGATGTTATACTAGGGATTCGAATCACTAGAACATCTGAAGAAATAATATTATCTCAATCTCATTATATTAAAAAATATTAAATAAGTTTAAAAAGTATGATACTAGCCGGTGAAAACACTTGTAGATGTTAATCTACATTTGGCTAAGTATACTGGAGAACCCATATCTCAATTGGAATACTCACGTATAATTGGTAGTTTAATGTATGTCATGAATTGCACTCGTCCTGACATAGCATATGCTGTCAATAAGTTGAGCAGATTAATAAAGTAATCCAGGTCCAAATCATTGGACAGCTCTAATAAGGGTATTAAGATATCTGCGATATACCCTAAGTTATGGATTACATTATTCAAGATATCCAGCTGTACTAGAAGGATACAGTGATGCAAATTGGATATCTAACACAGAAGATACAAAATCCACAAGTGGATATGTATTCACCTTAGGAGGAGGTGCTATGTCATGGAAATCTTCTAAGCAAACATGTATAGCTCGATCCACTATGGAATCTGAGTTTATTGCTTTAGAAAAGGCAGCTAAAGAAGCAGAATGGCTTCGAAACCTTTTAGAAGATATTCCATGTTGGCCAAAGCCTGTGTCTGCAATATGCATACATTGTGATAGTCAATCGGCAATTTGCAGAGCACAGAATAAGATATATAATGGTAAGTCTAGACATATACGTCGTAGACATAATACCATTAAGCAGTTACTTGAAATTGGTGTAATTTCTATTGACTATATTCAGTCAAAGAAAAACCTAGCGGATCCATTAACAAAGGGGTTACCAAGAGATCAAGTAAACTGTTTATCGAGGGGAATGGGTTTAAAACCTATAACTAAAAAATCTTCATAGTGGATACCCAACCTAGCTGACTGGAGATCCCAAGATCTAGGTTCAAAAGGGACAACTAAATTATGAAGAGATTTGATAGCACTAAGGATGTCCAATCCTACTCATTCCTATGATAATTGGTGCTACCTGCTAAAGGTACTAGGATAAGCATTGCTTTTAATGATTCTTATGACATAAAAATCATGTGGGGTATAGCAGGATACTCTTAATAAGAATCACCTATGTGAGTGTGAACTGGGCCAATTCTATGAGAATTTTAAGGTTTAATTCTCTGAAGCACTCATGAAACCAGGAGTTGTTCGGGGCCAAAATGAACACAACCATGAGAACCAAAAGAATGCTCGGAAAGAAGTTGCGTGATTGTTATTGTCTTGGTTTACACAAAACGCTGAAAAGTTCTAAGACATCATGTTCACTTTTTAGCAAGTAAACTCGATAACAACTCACTAAGGAAGGTTCAAAGCCACAAGCTACCTATCCCGATACAACTTCATCCCATTATACTCTCTTTAGTGTCTGCATATTCATTTGCATTAAAATCCTTTTATGTAAGGGTTTGCCTTTGTTGATCTTTGATGATCTTTGATCTAAGTCCAATTTCTATTCATGTGGGGATTGTTGGGTTATTGGCCAAAATAGGCCCAAAATACCTAAATGGGCCTTGAAAGCCCATTACCTCCTTATGTGGATGAATAAGAAATTGTGATGACATTTAGTCCCACGTCGAAAAAATTAAGAAAGAAAGGTTCACTTATATGGAAACCTCTTCCTTGAAGCTTAAGTTCCTTAGGTTCATCATAAGTGGAGAGCTTGAGGGTGATGCGTACGTACACACGCACGCGCGTGTGTGAAGGACGCAATGGGTGCTTTGTAGACGCTTTGTGATAAGTCTTCGTTTCGATCTTGAAATGACATATCAAAACCGTGCAACCACCTATCTGATAACGTGATCATTAGATTACGATGGTGAAACGACATATTGGAACGTTGATTGACTTATCTGATCGACTGGTCATCAGATCACGGGGTGAATCGATGTATCAAAGGCTTCCTTTGATCAAATCCGATTAATCAAATTAAATTGGATTAAACCCAAATGGATGCATCCAAAAGGCACCTAAAACCTATAAATAGGACCTTAGACCGTAGATATTTTATTCATTCCATTCAATCCGAAAGTCCTTTCCTCTCTTATGCATTTGCATACTCTCCTAAGAGTAGTATAGCAATAGTGTATTGAAAAAGAGAAAAGCATTCTTGGTTTGAATTTTTAGTAAATTGTAGTGCTGCTTTCATCAAAAGAAGACTATTGTTGATGACGCTCGATCACCCCTCCTGGATGTCGGGAATGGAGGCTCTTCTTCTTCACTGGATCGCCTGCAAAGAAGTCCCAAGACCGGAGAGGGTTCTCCGGTGGACCCTCCGACGCCCAAGTTAGTGACAGAGGTCACAGTAGAGAAGGAGCTCGAGAGAGCTCTTTAGGAGGGAGAGATCTCAGAAGGATCAGGTAGTTCCTTGAGAGTTAGGGCATCGAATGTGTAAAATGCGTTAAAATGCCTCACTCGATTCTCGACGTAGTTTACCCTTTTATAGGGGTTGACGCTGGCACGATCACGTGGGTCTGCGTCCCATCAGCCGGCGGGGCCGTTGGATTGTCGAATCTGGTGCTATCGGGCGGCGCATGTTGGCGCTGCGGCGCGCATCGACATGTCAAAGGAACGGATTCTTGAACCGCTGGGGCTGATCTGGCGGGAACCGGGGGTCCCGTCTTGTCGGGGCTGAGCTGGGTCGACCTGAGATGGCTGGGGCCTATCCCGCCGGCAAGGCAGTGCTGGGGTGGGGCCGAATCGGCGGACTTGGAGACGACGGGGCCGAGTCGGGCTAGCCGGGGACGGCCTTGGCCGACTCGGTGGGACAGGGGACGCCGGGGCCGAGTCGGACCGGCCTAGGATGGCCTTGGCCGACTCGGCGGGACAGGGGATGCCGGGGCCGAGTCGGGCCGGTCGGGGATGGCCTTGGCCGACTCGGCGGGACGGGAGTCGCCGAGGCCAAGTCGGGCAGGCCTGGGATGGCCTTGGCCGACTCGGCGGGACGGGAGTCGCCGGGGCCGAGTCGGGCCGGCCTGGGATGGCCTTGGCCGACTCGGCAGGACAGGAGTCACCGGGGCCGAGTCGGGCCGGCCTGGGATGGCCTTGGCCGACTCGGCGGGACTGGAGATGCCGTGGCCGGCTAGCAATGCGTCGGGGCCGGCTAGCTTGGAGACGTCGTGGCCGGCTAGCAATGTGTCGGGGCCGGCTAGCTGGAGATGTCGTGGCCGGCTAGCTGGAGACGCCGAGCCGGCTAGCGGCTGGGGCCGGCTAGCTTGGAGACGCCGGGGCCGAGTCGGGCCGGCCGGGGATGGCCTTGGCCGACTCGGCGGGATGGGAGTCGCCGGGGCCGAGTCGGGCCGGCCTGGGATGGCCTTGGCCGACTCGACGGGACAGGAGACCGGGGCCGAGTCGGGCGGCCTGGGATGGCCTTGGCCGACTTGGCGGGACTGGAGATGCCGGGGCCGACTAGCCGCCGGGGCCGGCTAGCTTGGAGACGCCGGCTAGCAATGTGCCGGGCCGGCTAGCTTGGAGACTGGCCGGCTAGCAATGTGCCGGGGCGGCTAGCTTGGAGACGCCGTGGCCGGCTAGCAATGTGCCGGGGCGGCTAGCTTGGAGACGCCGTGGCCGGCTAGCAATGCGCCAGGGCCGGCTAGCTTGGAGAGGCCGGCCTTGGCGGGTGTCGGCCTTTGATGTGCCGCCTCGGGGGCCGACGCTGGAGCCTGTCGGCCTTTGGCCAGCGCTGGATGCTGGCGCTGGAGGCCGCTGGAGGCCGACACTGGAGGCCGGTGCTGGAAGCCGCTGGAGCTGACGCCGTCGGCCTTGGCTAGCGCTGGCTGGCGCTGGAGCCGATGCTGGAGGCCGACGCTGGAGGCCCGATGCTGGAGCTGACGTTGAGTCCGTCGGCCTTTGGCTAGCGCTGGGGGCTGGCGCTGGAAGCCGACTGGAGGCCATCGCTGGAGTTAGAGTCTGGGCCTTTGGGGCCGTCCAAAAATTTTATTTTTCATGGGGTCAACTGGCCCCATCAAATGCCCCCCACACTCCTTGAGCTTGCGTGCCCCGCATCGGCTAAGCGAAAGGAGTGTAGGACTTTTACCTTGGTACCTTGCGCTGCCTTGGATGGACGTCTGCGTGCCTTCTTTGGCTAGCTGAGGGTGGCCAGTAATCCTCTCCCAACGCGGGGTCTGGGAGTGAACCCCGGGGGTGACCTGAGAGCTGGGCGTCGTCAGGTTCCTTTTGAACCGCCTCGGGGTTTGGAACCGCTGTGAGGGGCGACTCAGCGGGTACGAGCCTTTAGGGTCTTAACCAACTCGGGGGCACCGCCGTGCCGGGCCGAGTGGTGTCCCGTGGGCCGCGATGCCAGTGAGCTCCTTTTGAACCAGCCTGGGGGTTTGTGTTCCGCCCAAGTGGCGACTCAGCCGGGTACGGAGCCTTTAGGGTCTTAACCAACTCGGGGGCACCGCCGTGCCGGGCCGAGTGGTGTCCCATGGGCCGCGATGCCAGTGAGCTCCTTTTGAACCAGCCTGGGGGTTTGTGTTCCGCCCAAGTGGTGACTCAGCCGGGTACGAGCCTTTAGGGTCTTAACCAACTCGGGGCACCGCGTGCCGCCGAGTGGTGTCCCGTGGGCCGCGATGCCAGTGAGCTCCTTTTGAACCAGCCTGGGGGTTTGTGTTCCACCCAAGTGGCGACTCAGCCGGGTACGGAGCCTTTAGGGTCTTAACCTACTCGGGGGCACCGCCGTGCCGGGCCGAGTGGTGTCCCGTGGGCCGCGATGCCAGTGAGCTCCTTTTGAACCAGCTGGGGGTTTGTGTTCCGCCCAAGTGGCGACTCAGCCGGGTACGGAGCCTTTAGGTCTTAACCAACTCGGGGCACCGCCGTGCCGCCGAGTGGTGTCCCGTGGGCCGCGATGCCAGTGAGCTCCTTTTGAACCTGGGGGTTTGTGTTCTGCCCAAGTGGCGACTCAGCCGGGTACGGAGCCTTTAGGGTCTTAACCAACTCGGGGGCACCGCCGTGCCGGGCCGAGTGGTGTCCCGTGGGCCGCGATGCCAGTGAGCTCCTTTTGAACCAGCCTGGGGGTTTGTGTTGCCCAAGTGGCGACTCAGCCGGGTACGGAGCCTTTAGGGTCTTAACCAACTCGGGGGCACCGCCGTGCCGGGCCGAGTGGTGTCCCGTGGGCCGCGATGCCGGTGAGCTCCTTTTGAACCAGCCTGGGGGTTTGTGTTCCGCCCAAGTGGGACTCAGCCGGGTACGGAGCCTTTAGGGTCTTAACCGGGGGCACCGCCGTGCCGGAGCCGAGTGGTGTCCGTGGGCCGCGATGCCAGTGAGCTCCTTTTGAACTGGGGTTTGTGTGCCCAAGTGGCGACTCAGCCGGGTACGAGCCTTTAGGGTCTTAACCAACTCGGGGCACCGCCGTGCCGGGCCGAGTGGTGTCCCATGGGCCGCGATGCCAGTGAGCTCCTTTTGAACCAGTCTGGGGTTTGTGTTCCGCCCAAGTGGCGACTCAGCCGGGTACGGAGCCTTTAGGGTCTTAACCAACTCGGGGGCACCGCCGTGCCGGCCGAGTGGTGTCCCGTGGGCCGCGATGCCAGTGAGCTCCTTTTGAACCAGCCTGGGGGTTTGTGTTGCCCAAGTGGCGACTCAGCCGGGTACGGAGCCTTTAGGGTCTTAAACTCGGGGGCACCGCCGTGCCGGGCCGAGTGGTGTCCATGGGCCGCGATGCCAGTGAGCTCCTTTTGAGAGACTTGCGCAAGGGAAGACAAACTGTGTCGCCAGAAAGGACCTTTTTCTTTATTGCTTATGCTCCTGGGGTACATCATTGATAATATCGGCGGAGGTTGTCCGCATTCCAGGTACGTGGAATGGGCTTCCCGTCAAGCTCTTCTAGTTTGTATGCCCCCCGATGGAGCGCCTCGGCGACACGGTAGGGGCCTTCCCAGTTGGGGGATAGCTTGCCCCCCTCGGTAGGCTTTGATACCTCGGCCTTTCGAAGCACCAAGTCTCCGCGGCGAAAAACCTTGGGACGAACCCGGGCGTTATAGTACTTAGCCGCTCGCTGGCGAAAGGTCGCCATGCGCAGTCTCGCTCTGTCATGCGCCTCGTCGATGAAGTCTAGGTTGGCCCGAATCAGCGCGGGGTTGTCTTCCTCACTGAAGGACTCCACACGTGGACTGGGCAATCCGATCTCGACGGGGATGACGGCCTCGGATCCGAAGGAGAGGCTGAAAGGAGTTTCGCCCGTCGGGGCTCTGGGCGTTGTGTGGTAAGCCCATATCACACTGGGGAGCTCTTCTACCCAGCCCTTTGGAGCCGTCTAGGCGAGTCCTGAGCCCTCTGAGGATGGTGCGGTTCATGACCTCAGCCTCCCCGTTGGTCTGGGGGTGGCCGACGGAGGTGAATCGGTGGCGAATGCCTAGCTCCTCGCAGAAGGTCTTGAACGCCTCGTTGTTGAACTGGCGACCGTTGTCCGTGACGAGGGTGTGAGGCAAGCCAAAGCGGCATATGATCGACTTCCAGAAGAAAGCCTTAACTTTGCTCTCCGTGATTTTGGCCAACGCCTCGACCTCGACCCACTTGGTGAAATAGTCGATGGCGACCAACAAGAATCTCCGCTGCCTGAAGCTGGGGGGAATGGTCCAAGGATGTCCATTCCCCACTGGGCGAAGGGCCACGGAGCCGAGAGTGGGCTCAGCGGGGCAGGTGGCTGACGCTGGATGTGCGCGTGGCGCTGGCAGCCGTCGCACCTTTGAACTAGCTTGGCCGCGTCCTCCTTCATAGTGAGCCAGAAGTACCCTGACGGAGAGCCTTCTGGGCCAAGGATCTGCCCCCCAGATGATTCCCACAAATGCCCTCGTGGATTTCTCTGAGGATGTAGTCGGCGTCGGCGGGGCCTACGCACTTAAGCAACGGGTAGGAGAATGACCTTCTGTATAGGCGCCCGTCGAGGAGGATGAACTTGGAGGCCCTCCACTTGAGCAATCTGGCTTCGTTGCGGTCGTCAGGGAGGGTGCCGTCGGTGAGGTAGCGGACATAGGCGTCCATCCATGTAGGTTCCGGGGTGAGCGGGAGGACTTCCTCCCCCCTCTACACTGGGCCTTTCTAGATATTCGATGTAGGCGTCCCTTGTCAGGCCGTCGGCGGAGGTAGCCAGTCGAGAGAGGATGTCGGCCTTTGCATTTTCGCTCCGGGGGATGTAACTGATGCTGAAGTAAGGCAGCGAGGAGGTCAAGAGTTGAACCTTTTTCAGATATTGCGCCATAACGGGTCGCGCGCCTCATACTCTCCGTTGATTTGCCCGGAGATGAGTTGCGAGTCCGTGTAGGCTCTGAGGTGCTTTGCTCCAACCTCCTGGGCTAATCTTAACCCGGCCAGGAGGGCTTCGTACTCCCTGGTTGTTGGTGGCTTCAAAAAGAAATCTCAGGGCGCATTCGGTTCTTTCTCCTTCCGGCCCGGCAAGAATGAGGCCGGCTCCACTTCCTTGAGAATTTGATGCGCCGTCCACATGGAGGATCCAGGTCTTTCCATCATCTCTCGGCTCGGGCTTGGGCTGCTCCCCGGGGACCTCCTTGAGATCCTCCTCCGCCCAAGTGCACTCGACCAGGAAGTCGGCCAGGACCTTGGGACTTCAAGGCCGGTCGTGCTTGGAAAGAGATGTCGAACTCCCCCAGCTTGATGGCCCATTTGGCGAGTCGACCCGAAGTATCCGGACGGGCCAGGATGGCTCGGAGAGGTTGGTCCGTGAGCACCACGATAGGATGGGCTTGGAAATACGGGCGAAGACGCCGGGCGGAAACTATCAAGGCGAAAATGACTTTCTCTGTTTTGGAATACCTGACCTCGGCGTCGTGCAGGACCTTGCTCACGTAGTAGACCGGCCTCTTGGGTTCCGTCAGCGTCAGGCGCACCAGGACTGAGCTGACGGCTTCTGAGGAGGCGGCTAAGTAAAGGAAAAGACTCTCCCCATCTCTCGGCTTGGAGAGGAGCGGTGGGGAGGACAGGAACGCCTTTAAGCCGTCGAAAGCTTCCTGGCAGTCGTCCGTCCATGTGAAACCGTTCACCTTCCGCAGGGCCTTGAAGAAAGGCAAGCACCTCTCTGCCGATCTAGAGAGGAAACGACTCAGAGCCGCTACCCTTCCAGTTAGCCGTTGCACTTCCTTCTTGTTGGACGGCGGCCTCATGTCAAGTATGGCGCTGATCTTCTCTGGGTTCGCCTCGATTCCGCGCTGGGTCACCATAAAGCCCAGAATTTACCTGCCGTGACCCCAAAAGTGCACTTCTTAGGGTTCAGCTTGACTTGGAAGCGACGGAGGTTGTTAAAAGTTTCTTCCAGGTCAGAGATGTGGTCGGCGGCACGGGTGCTCTTCGTCAGCATGTCGTCCACATAGACTTCCATGTTCCGGCCGAGCTGGTCATGGAACACCTTGTTCATCAGCCGCTGATAGGTCGCTCCCGCATTCTTGAGGCCGAAAGGCATCACCTTGTAATAGTAAATGCCTTTCTCTGTCACGAAGGAGGTGTGCTCCTCGTCGCTGGGGTCCATCCTTATCTGGTTGTATCCGGAGAAGGCATCCATGAAGCTGAGAAGCTCGTGACCAGAGGTGGAATCGACCAGCTGGTCAATTCTTGGCAAGGGGAAGCTGTCCTTTGGGCACGCCTTGTTGAGGTCAGTGAAGTCTATACATATCCTCCAGCTCCCGTTTGCCTTGCGCACCATGACTACGTTGGCCAGCCAGCTTGGGTAGTGCGCCTCCCGGATGTGGCCGGCGCTGATCAACTTGTGGACTTCTTCATCAATCGCCCTTTGTCGGTCGGGGCAAAGCTCCTCTTCTTTTGACGGATTGGACGGTGGCGCGGGTCGATGTTAAGCTTGTGGGTGATGACCTCCGGAGGAATGCCGGGCATGTCGGATGCTGACCAGGCGAATACGTCCAAGTTAGCCCGCAGGAAAGCCAAGAGGTGCTCCCGATCCTCCAAGGGAAGGAGTCCGCCCACACGGACGGTCCTTGCTGGGTCATCGCTGAGAGGGAAAGTCAGGAGGTGCTCGTGGGCTCCCTCCTTGGCGGATCTCTAGGGTCAGACGCCTCCAGGGCCGGGTCGGCCTCCAGAGGGCTCGACGCCGCATGATAGCAAGGTAAGACCGGGCTTATCTCCCCGCGCATTTCTCCAACTCCCTCGCTGGTGGGGAACTGCACCAGTAGACGCCGGGTGGAGATAACGCATCCAAAAGATTTAGGCCGGGACGCCCAAGAATGGCGTTGTATGCCAAAGGGACCCTCACGACTAGGAATTTTGATCACGGTGCTTTGGCATGGCGGGGTTCCGGCCGTCACGGGCAAGGATATTTCGCCTTCGACCCTCACAGAATCTCCGATGAATCCAACTAGCGGGGTTGCCACGGGCTGAAGGGAGTCAATAGATAAACCCATCCGAACAAAGGCGTCGTAAGTAAGGATGTCAGCTGAGCTGCCACTATCAATTAAAATCCTTTTTATAGGGTACTTGGCGATCGTCATAGCGATGACTATGCCTTCATTGTTTACATTCTCCATTACAGCCGTCTCCCTCCGGGGCATTACATTATTTGGAGCATCCTCCCCCTCTGTCGCTTGAATGCAGAGGCTGATCCCCAGGACACCATCCTGATGGTCCACTCCGTGGGGGTGTTGTCGACGGCGGCTTGAGCTGGTGGAGGCCCCATGATGGCCGGCAGCGGCTGTGGCATCTTCTGTACATACTTGCCGAGGTAGCCCCGCTGGATGAGCTCCTCGATAGCCCGTTTCAAACTATAGCAGTTGTCGGTGTCGTGGCCGTAATCCCGGTGGAATCGACAGTAGCGGCTTCTGTCGCGGGACACTCCCTTCTTCATGGGGGGAGGACGTTGAAGGTAGGTCTCGCCCTCAATTTTCATCAGGATGTGAGACCGAGGGGCAAGGAGAGGAGTGAGCTTACCCTCGTCGGGGACAGGGCTCCGGCGCCTGTTGTCGGACCGGCAAGGGGGGTCGGATCGGCGATGGCGAGGAGGTCCGCTTAGCTCAGGGCGAGCGGATCTATGGCTGGAGCCCTTCGAAGACTCCCGGCGAGTGAGGTCGGCCTCATCTGCCCGGATGTACTTCTGGGCCCAGAGGAGGAGGTCGGAGTAGGAGCTTGGGGGCTTCTTATCCAGGGAGAAGGTGAAGCGGGATGGAAGGAGTCCCCGCTTCAGCGCCAGGGTGGCCACCGCATCATCGAGATGGTAGACCTCGAGGGCGGTGGTTTTGAATCGGGACACAAAGTCCCGCAGGGACTCTCCTTCCTTCTGGCAGACGGAGAAGAGGATGTCCGTCACCCTCGAGATCCGGCGGCAGGCGTCAAAGTGGGCCAGGAATGCCCTCTCTAGCTCCCAGAAGGAGTCTATGCTGTGGGGAGACAAGCGTGAATGCCACGCACGGGCGGCCTTCCGCAGGGTTGTAGGGAAGGCCTTGCAGAGAAGGGCGTCTGAGGTGCCCTGGACTTGCATCATGGCCTTGTAGCTCTCGAGGTGGTCGAGAGGGTCGGTCGTACCGTCGTACGGGTCCACCTGGGGGAAGCGGAACCTGGAGGGAACCGGTTCCTCCAGGATGCGACGAGTGTAGGGAGGACGAGTCTAGAACTCTTCCTCCGGCTGATGGTTTATCTTCCTGGCGAGCTCGTCGAGGCGCCGGTTGTACTCCTCCAGGTGTTCCTCCGCCTGGCGGTTGATCGTCGGAGCCCTCCGGGATGGCTCGGAGGAAGAAGAAGAAGAGGAAGCAGAAGATGGAGATGGAAGTTGGGACTTCCGCCTGGGTTCCTCATGATGATGTGAATTGGGGGGAAGCTCGATGGGGCCGTGGCCAGGGGACCGCGGCCGCTTGGAAGGCTCGCGGTGAGGCTTCCTAGGGGAAGCTTGACGTCGGCCGGTCCCTCGCCGGGGGGAGCCTCCCCTTGCTGACATCTGGCTGGCGGGGGAGCAGTCTGGTGCTGGGTGCCACAGACTACTGCTGCTGGAGTCCATGGACCATGGCAGTGAGATTCTGAACTTGCTGGGAGAGGGTTGCCAGCCGCTTCGCTGTTTGGAGGGCGGCGTCCGGCGGCGGGCTGGCAGCCGAAGGGCTGGTAGCAGGGGGATTGGCCTCCTGCTGTCCAGCTGGCGGGATAAGCCCAGCCGGACAGCTGACAGAGGCATCCCGAGCTCGCGTCACCACCATGGCTTCTAGGAGAAAAGAGGGGACGAACGATGTAGCTCCGGGAGATCGTTCGCTACTTTTTCATAGTGTCCCCCTACCTGGCGCGCCAATCTGATGACGCTCGATCACCCCTCCTGGACGTCGGAAATGGAGGCTCTTCTTCTTCACTGGATCACCTACAAAGAAGCCCCAGGACCGGAGAGGGTTCTCCGATGGGACCCTCCGACGCCCAAGTTAGTGACAGAGGTCACAGTAGAGAAGGAGCTCGAGAGAGCTCTTTAGGAGGGAGAGATCTCAAAAGGATCAGGTGGCTCCTCTAAGAGTTAGGGCATCGAATTTGTAAAATATGCGTTAAAATGCCTCACCCGATTCTCGACGTAGTTTACCCTTTTATAGGGGGCGACGCTGGCACGATCACGTGGGTCTGCGTCCCATCAGCCGGCGGGGCCATTGGATTGTCGGATCTGGTGCTATCGGGCGGCGCATGTTGGCGCTGCGGCGTGCATCGGCGCGTCAGAGGAACGGATTCTTGAACCGCTGGGGCTGATCTAGCGGGAACCGGGGGTCCCGTCTTGTCGGGGCCGAGCTGGGTCGACCTGAGATGGCTGGGGCCTATCCCACCGGTAAGGCAGTGCCGGGGTGGGGCCGAATTGGCGGACTTGGAGACGACGGGGCCGAGTCGGGCTGGCCGGAGACGGCCTTGGCCGACTCGGCGGGACAGGGGACGCCGGGGCCGAGTCGGGCCGGCCTGGGATGGCCTTGGCCGACTCGGCGGGACGGGAGTCGCCGGGGCCGAGTCGGGCCGGCCGGGGATGGCCTTGGCCGACTCAGTGGGACGGGAGTCGCCGAGGCTGAGTCGGGCCGGCCTGGGATGGCCTTGGCCGACTTGGCGGGACTGGAGACGCCATGGCCGGCTAGCAATGCGCCGGGGCCGGCTAGCTTGAAGACGCCGTGGCCGGCTAGCAATGTGCCGGGGCCGGCTAGCTTGAAGACGCCGTGGCCGGCTAGCAATGTGCTGGGGCCGGCTAGCTTGGAGACGCCGGGGCCGAGTCGGGCCGGCCGGGGATGGCCTTGGCCGACTCGGCGGGATGGGAGTCGCCGGGGCCGAGTCGGGCCGGCCTCCGATGGCCTTGGCCGACTCGGCGGGACAGGAGTCGTCGGGCCGACTAGCAATGCGCCGGGGCTGGCTAGCTTGGAGACGCCGTGGCCGGCTAGCAATGTGCCGGGGCCGGCTAGCTTGGAGACGCCGTGGCCGGCTAGCTTGGAGAGACCGACCTTGGCGGGTGTCGGCCTTTGATGTGCCGACCTCGGGGCCGGCGCTGGAGCCTGTCGGCCTTTGGCCAGCGCTGGATGCTGACGCTGGAGGCCGACGCTGGAGGCCGACGCTGGAGGCCGGCGCTGGAAGCCGACGCTGGAGCTGACGTTGGAGTCCGTCGGCCTTTGGCTAGCGCTGGGGGCTGGCGTTGGAAGCCGACACTGGAGGCCAACGCTGGAGGCCGACGCTGGAGCTGATGTTGAGTCCGTCGGCCTTTGGCTAGCGCTGGGGGCTGGCGCTGGAAGCCGACGCTGGAGGCCGTCGCTGGAGTTAGAGTCTGGGCCTTTGGGGCCGTCCAAAAATTTCATTTTTCATGGGGTCAACTGGCCCCATCAGTTATATTCTGGAAAATAATCGTCATATAGACCATAAGCACCGTTACAGAACGAAATTGTCTTAAGGACATAAAGTGTAACTCTAAACTCAGTCTTATCAATTAGGTAGCCACAATCTTCCCCAACAACATATACACTCATATTTAGTTGCTTATGATGTCTCTAAATGGATTATGGATATTTGCATATACACTCATATTTTAGTTGCTTATAATGTCTCTAAATGGATTATGGATATAAGAGCAGCCAAACATATAGCACAATATTAAGTAGCATTTGTAGGTTATCACCAGATTTAGCAGGTGGAAATGGTACAAGTGAAGAAGTTTTGAAATAGGTTTGTACCACAACTCAAACTGTTTTTAGGATGCACGTTGCTTCTACATGACTTGCAGAACAAGCAAAAGATAACTATGAAAGATGTCTAAGAAGATCACAGAAGAAATATATATTTTTTATTCTAGAAAAAAAAATTTCACATTTGCACTGTATCATGTCTTTTGATCTAGCAACTACTTCCAAAAGAGATCATGTAAAAATCATGCGAAAAGTTAAAATTGTAGAACTAGATTTGTGACTAACTTTCCTTTTCTCTTCACCCTAAAACAAACATAAAGTAAATATTATAAATATGGCTAGAAACTAATCAAGACTAACCAACAAAATAAATTCCTTAAGAATGATTTTCTCAATTTTAAATTTATTTCTTAATGAATATGAAGGCAGGCTATAATGCCTCTTATTTCCTTATCCTAACAGATGATTATATATGATACAAATATGTCTATCCGATAGCTCACTATTATAAAGCATTAGATTGCTTCAAACATCTCTTGGCTGAGATTGAGAATAACAAAGGAAAGAGTTTAAGAGCTTTTCAAACTAACTATGGATGTGAGTATCTCCATTCAGTTTAAAAAGTTGTGTTAGAAAAAGAAATACACAAATAACTTACTATTTCTAATATTCCATAGTAAAATGTTTTAGTAGAGAGAATGAATAGGGCATGAGGACTAGTTTTCATCAATGTTATTAGCTTTCTTTAATTTTATTTGAAGCATATAAGTAACCTAATTATAAGTTAAAGTACTTTATAAATTATTTATGATTGCGGAAAAGATTTCAAACTTTGGTTAGTAACTTGATCATAAATTAAGATTTTATAAGAATGCATGATTGCCAAAATATATTTTATAATTGATAATTGAATATATGAATTGAAATATGGCTATATTTTTCTTATAATTAGTTATTTTTGAAATACTAAGATTTTGATAATTATTTTTGAAATGCTATTAGATGTTTAAAATTTGTGTGACATGTGTATAATAAAATTTAGATCTAGTAGAATATAGATTATGTATTATTATTACTAATTGCTACAAATTGTTATTATATGAAGAATGATTTATAATTTTTAATATCTTATTATTATCACTACTATTTTTTGTAAACATTATCATAAGAAAATCATTTATGATTTAATTTGAAGGGACATGGTGAATGATTTTATGAAATAATGATAAATGAACATAAAAAAAATTAATATTATTGAACATAAATGATTGGATTATTAATAAATAAAATATGATTGATGCTACATTATACATAAACTCTCAGTCACTACGATTGATTAATGATTGATGATTGATACCGAGATTCATCTTCGCAAAAGATATATACAGAGATCCAACCCTCATCTACAGGGTTAAATGTGGTGCATTAGCCTTGCCACATAAATTGTAAGTGACCATAATTAAATGATTGAGAAGTTACTATAACATAAACATAATTTGAAATTAAAATATTATTATTGTTAAAACAATAATTTTAGCTATTATTATTGTTATATGATATTATAGAAGAATTTTTACAATGTGATATTTACTTGATCCACTAATATATGATTAGTGTTACTTACTAAGCGAAAGCTCATAAAACTCTATTATTATTTTTTTTGTATTTTAGATATAGAAAAATAAAATAGAAATATGGGTAGAATCAAACAATAAGACTCTTTACTTGTCTTCTTAGTTTTAGTTTTTGTCCATATCAATAATCTATAAATATTTATCAATTTCAGTGATAACAGTGTGATTATGAACATTCTGTTAGCATTAAATTGATTTAGTGAATAGTAATTTATTCTTTAATTATTGAATTAAATATTGATATATTTTGATAGATGCCTTGCATATCATGAGGTATGCAGCGGATTGTTGTATTTTTAATCCATCTTGGGCCTGAAGCGTGACAGATATAGTCTTAAAACACTGTTTAGAAGTTCAAAATTGCAAAGCACTTCAAAGAGAAGGAATGTTATCTTTTGTCACACAAACAGATATATCTAAAGATTAGCAGAAATGAATACATATTACCAATTCCTATCTCTGCCACCCTGCTCCTTTGGTCATCTTCAGAGACATTTCTCTACCATAAAAAAGAACTTGGTAGAAGAAGACTAGTCTATCCCTGTCTCCTTCTGGTCATGCACAAAGAGGAAACAGACTGCAAGCATTAGATCATATTATTGGAACCAATGCACAAATTCTACATGCATACGGGATGGTAATCTGAAAGACAGATTTGGATCCAGGTTTGGAAAGAAGGAACCCAATTTTAACTTGGTTTACAAAAAAAAAAAAAAAAAAAAAAAAGAGAGTAAAAACCAATCCAACCAGCTGCTACCTTTATATAGAGTTCCTCATCAGTAAATCGGAAAATATTTAGGTGTACTAGCTCTTTTTCCAACCCAATGCCCACTAACCTCCAATGCAAGAGATTCTAAAGTTCATGAAACCTTTTTTTCTTGTCTGGTCCAATTCAATAATAATGTGGAACACATGTTGCCAAGCCCACTTTATTCAAACTAGCTTCCTTCGTTGTAAAAGATCTTGCAGTAGCTTGCAGAAGCCACCAATGATTCTTTTATTTATAAAAAAAAAAAGTTTTCAACTTTTTCTATGCACCTTGGTTCCTAAGAAAGAGTTAATTTGTTCAACAGTTCTTTTACCTCCGTATCTCTCTTTAAATTTTTAATCCTAAAATCCTCCAGTAAATCTGGTCAGTATCCCTGTCTCCTTCTGGTCATGCACAAAGAGGAAACAGACTGCAAGCATTAGATCATATTATTGGAACCAATGCACAAATTCTACATGCATACGGGATGGTAATCTGAAAGACAGATTTGGATCCAGGTTTGGAAAGAAGGAACCCAATTTTAACTTGGTTTACAAAAAAAAAAAAAAAAAAAAAAAAGAGAGTAAAAACCATCCAACCAGCTGCTACCTTTATATAGAGTTCCTCATCAGTAAATCGGAAAATATTTAGGTGTACTAGCTCTTTTTCCAACCCAATGCCCACTAACCTCCAATGCAAGAGATTCTAAAGTTCATGAAACCTTTTTTTCTTGTCTGGTCCAATTCAATAAATAATGTGGAACACATGTTGCCAAGCCCACTTTATTCAAACTAGCTTCCTTCGTTGTAAAAGATCTTGCAGTAGCTTGCAGAAGCCACCAATGATTCTTTTATTTATATAAAAAAAAAGTTTTCAACTTTTTCTATGCACCTTGGTTCCTAAGAAAGAGTTAATTGTTCAACAGTTCTTTTACCTCCGTATCTCTCTTTAAATTTTTAATCCTAAAATCCTCCAGTAAATCTGGTCAGCAATCCCCACCAATAAATAATAAATATTAACGCATTTCCTCTATAAGAATATATACAATATAGAGTCCTTTAAGTTTCTCGACAATGCCCAAACCTACACATGTATGCAAGTGTCTTCGGACTTTTGTTACCATGCAAGCGTCTTTGACACATCTTTACCACTTTGTTTAACTAAATTTTTCTGAAAATTCTTATCATTTTTCAGCATTGTATGCAATGATGAAATATTTACAAGTCTTTCTATAACACCTTAAGCTCACAAGGTCTGTTAGAGGACCGAAATCATATGTTCCAAAAACTCAAGTAAAAATTAATATGGAGCAAGTAAAATTAAGTTATAAATGCATAATATATATTTTCTTTAATCTTTCCATTTAATATGATATTAAATTTGAAATATTACAATCTTTTCTGTCCTTATCATACACCACAAGTTAGGCAGAATTTATCTCGGATCATTGGTCTCATGTAGCATTAACTCAAGTCCACTTGCTATCCCTTTAACTTCCACTCCAGCTTTTGAGCCATATAATTTTGACTCGCTAACAAGTTATTGGATCAACAAATGGATTTGAGGCATTACACTTTCCGTTAACTTGATCATCAGGCCTTGTGCAGCTGCAATCACTATTCTTTCAGGTAATTCTTCAGCCGTTTCAGCAATGATATGCAAACTTTGTCCACAGAATTCTTCATATATATAAACCATTCTTTGAAAAGTCTGATATCATTGTCATTTGAGAATCAAGCTTCTTGATTTTGGAAGGTCCAACATCATCTATTCCAATGCCAATGGATCCTCGAGAAGCGTTTCTGCCAGGCTTCACCTTTCATATATTACGAGAACTGAGAAGCATCTTGCCTCTGAAAAAGATGGATGGCCGGCTCACAATCGTAGGCCAGTTTATAGAGCTTTTCCTCCTAAGCGGGGAAGTTTACTGCTACAAGTGGCGACTCCAGTATAATTACTGATGATATCACTGCAGTACTCTTGAGGGAATCTGGATATGTTACTGAACTCATATATTGGAACAAGAAGGAACCTCAAAACATTTTAAAAATGTCAGTATGCTGCCAATAGACATGAGCCTTAACGAAATTTTAAACTGATGAATTAGCCCAGAGTGCTGTTCCAGTGCCAAATAATAACTTCTCTACATCTGTATATTTGCTAGCATTGATTCATGACAGCTTAGAGTTTTTACCCATTTCATCTTCTGGTATACCAATTCCAGTGATGCTGCTTTTCTGTCACCTTCACTGTTTGTAGATGACTCAATGTCAGAGCAAAAAATTTTGGAAGCGCTCTGTAATACCCTAAAAATAATCTCACATTGGATGAAAATAAAAGATTGAGTACTAATAACTCAGGTTCATCTATTATCAATTAATTTTTACTGAAATTTTTAAAATCATATAATTTTAGCTTGCTAAAGAATTAATTGGATTAGCCGGTAAACTTAAGATATTATACACTCTCAAGTCTCAAAGCTGGATTAATGTTGATTTACCCAAAGAAGAACATGCAGCATAAAACTACAAGATTGATATCCACACTATCATACTAGAAAGCTTCCTCTTCTTCATGGCTACATCTCATGATACAAGAAGACATTCAGAAGCAAGTCGTCCATATACTTGTGTCAAAGATTGATGACATTTGAGGCCATGCAGTTGACATTATTTGTCCAACTTGGTGATAGGTTTAGAGTGGAATGCTAATAGCCCTTTTAACTTCTTTACATAAAACATCACGTGGAGGCCACAACAGAGTACCACAATGTCACGCAATGCTCAACATGCAAGTGAAACCAAACTGCCTGTCTGTGGAATGTCCTGGATGCCTTGCCAGAAGGGAAAAAGAATATACATTGGAGCAGTAAAATTAATACTGTGCAATCTTTTACTGGACTCTTATCTCAGCATCTCCTATCTAAATTACTATTTGTTAACTGAAAATCTACTGCTATGATTTCCTGCATTTCTTCTTCCCTTAGTCAATGAAGTTACCTTATGTCCAATTTTTCACTACAAAAACATTACTGGCATGATTGCAGGCAGGATGTGCTAATAATTTTTGTGTTCTAAGTCGGTCAAGTAAACGGTACTATGATTGAAGACCCTTGCTAATCTTCCTGCAGCGAGCCCATTCTATACAGTTCGCAACAGCACAACTTCATCCAGATATCTAACATTATCTCCCTAAAATTTCAATGTGACACTCGATTCCTGGCTTGATATAGAATTGGCTTGTGAAGGGCAAGATAGCGCTCCAAGATTTGAACTATGATTTGTGATGACATTCGATCACCTTCCCTGGACGTCGGGAATGGAGGCACTCCTCAAATCCTCACCTCCGGGTTGCCTGCAAGAAAGTCCCGGGGCCGGAGGGGGCTCCGGCGGGACCCTCCGACGGCCAAGTTAGTGACTGAGGTCACAGCTGAAGAAGGGCTCGAGTGAGCCCTATTTTGTGTGGAGAAGAGAGATCTCCGAGAGGAAAAATCCCTTTTAGAGTAGAGATGGCAATTTCGGGGGTTATCGCGCGTACCTGTTTACCGGGTGGATTCACCTTTTATAGGGGTTGATTCTGGCATGATCACGTGGGATTGCGTGAATCAGAAGATCTACTGAGCCCTCGCATGAATCTGGCCGGTCAGTGGGCCACGTTCCATCAGCTGGCGGGGCTGTCGGGCAGCGCGCGTCGGCGCTGTCAAGCGGCACGCGTCTGGCGCTGTCGGGCGGCGCATGTCAGAGAGCGGTTCCTTGAACCGCTGGGGCTGATCTGACGGGAACTAGAGACGCCGGGGCCGAGTCGGGCTGGCCGGGGATGGCCTTGGCCGACTCGGCGAGACTGGAGATGCCGGGGCCGAGTCGGGCCGGCCGGGGATGGCCTTGGCCGACTTGGTGGGACAGGAGATGCCGGGGCCGAGTCGGGCCGGCCTGGGATGGCCTTGGCTGACTCGGCGGAACTGGAGATGCCGGGGCCGAGTCGGGCTGGCCTGGGATGGCCTTGGCCGACTCGGCGGAACTGGAGACGCCGGGGCCGAGTCGGGTCGGCCGGGGATGGCCTTGGCCGACTCGGCAGGACTGGAGACGCCGGGGCCGAGTCGGGCTGGCCGGGGATGGCCTTGGCTGACTCGGCGGGACTGGAGATGCCGGGGCCGAGTCGGGCCAGCCGGGGATGGCCTGGCCGACTCGGCGGGACTGGAGACGCCGGGGCCGAGTCGGACCGGCCGGGGATGGCCTTGGCCGACTCGGCGGGACTGGAGACGCCGGGGCCGAGTCGGGCCGGCCGGGGATGGCCTTGGCCGACTCAGCGGGATAGGAGACGCCGGGGCCGAGTCGGGCCGGCCGGGGATGGCCTTGGCCGACTCGCCGGGACTGGAGACGCCGGAGCCGAGTCGGACCGGCCTGGGATGGCCTTGCCGACTCGCCGGAACTGGAGACGCCGGGGCCGCTTGGGAAGGAAGCGCCGGGACCGGCTGAGAGGTGTCGGAGCCGGCTAGGATGGAAGCGCCGGGACCGACTTGGATCAGGCGGGGCCATCTAGGATGGAAGCGCTAGGGCCGGCTGAGAGGTGCCGGAGCCGATTTGGATCAGGCGGGGCCGGCTAGGATGGAAGCGTCGGGGCCGGCTGAGAGGTGCCGGGGCCGGCTGGGAAGATGCCGGGGCCGCCTAGCTTGGACAAGCCGGGGCCGACTCGCTTGGACATGCCTGGGCTGACTCGCTTGGACATGCCGGGGCCGCCTAGCTTGGAGACGTCGTGGCCGGCTGGGAACCGGGGCCGCCTAGCTTAGAGACGCCGGGGGCCACCTGTCTTGGAGATGTCGGCCTTGAAGGTGCCGGTCTTGGTGGTGTCGGCCTTTGGGGCCGACTGTCTTGGAGGTGCCGGCCTTTGAGGTGCCGGTCTTGGAGGTGCCGGCCTTGAAGGTGCCGGTCTTGGAGGTGCCGGCCTTGAAGGTGCCGGTCTTGGAGGTGCCGGCCTTGGAGGTGTCGGCCTTTGGGGTCGTCGGGTGTCGGCCTTTGGGGCCGTCGGGTGTCGGCCTTCGAGGCCGTCTGGTGTCGGACTTTGGGGCTGTCGGGCATCGGCCTTCGGGCCGTCTGGTATTGGCCTTTGGGGCCGTCGATCTTCGAGGTGCCGGCCTTGCAGGTGCCGGTCTTGGAGATGTCGGCCATTGGGGCCATCAGGTGTCGGCCTTTGGGGCCGTCGGGTGTCGGCCTTCGGGGCCGTCTGGTGTCGGCCTTTGGGGCCGTCGGGCGTCGGCCCTCGGGGCCGTCTAGTGTCGGCCTTTGGGGCCGATGGGCGTCGGCCTTTGGGGCCGTCGGTCTTCGGGTGTCGGCCTTTGGGGCCGACGGTCTTGAAGATGTCAAAATTTTTTTTTAATCTTTATGGGATCAACTGGCTCCATCAAATGCCCCCCACACTCCTTGAGCTTATGTGCTCTGCACCAGCTAAGTGAAAGGAGTGTAGAACTTTTACCTTGGCACCTTGCGCTGCCTTGGATGGACGTCTGCGTGCCTTCTTTAGCTAGCTGAGGGCGGCTAGTAATCCTCTCCCAACGCGGGGTCTGGAAGTCTTTTAAACCCAGGAGGGTGACCTGAGAGCTGAGAGCGTCAGGTTCCTTTTGAATCGCCTCGGGGGTGTGAGAACCGCTGCGAGGGGTGACTCAGCGGGGTACGGGGCCTTTAGGGTCTTAACCGACTCGGGGGCACCGCCGTGCCAGGGCCGAGTGGTGTCCCATGGGCCGCGATGCCAGTGAGCTCCCTTTGAACCAGCTTGGGGGTTTGTCTGCCCCCCAGGAAACTCCGTTCATTGGAATCCGCAGGTCTTGAGCTTGAGGGTGCCGACACGGAGCCGGTCTTGGGTGTCGACGCGGAGTCGATCTTTGTTGCCGACGCGGAGCCGGTCTTTGGTGCCGACACGGAGTTGGTCTTTGGTGCCGACGCGGAGTCGGTCTTTGTTGCCAACGCGGAGTTGGTCTTTGGTGCCGATGCGGAGTCGGTCTTTGGTGCCGACGCGGAGTCGGTCTTGAGCCGTCGGTCTTGGAGATGTCGGTCTTTGGGGCCATCGGGTGTCGGCCTTTGGGGGCCGTCGGTCTTGGATGTGCCGACCTTAGAGGTGCCGGTCTTTGGTGCCGACGCGGAGCCGGTCTTTGGTGCCGACGCGGAGTCGGTCTTTGGTGCCAACGCGGAGTTGGTCTTTGGTGCCGACGCGGAGTCAGTCTTTGGTGCCAACGCGGAGTTGGTCTTTGGTGCCGACGCAGAGTCGGTCTTTGTTGCCAACGCGGAGTTGGTCTTTGGTGCGACGCGGAGTCGGTCTTTGGTGCCGACGCAGAGTCAGTCTTTGTTGCCGACGCGGAGCCGGTCTTTGGTGCCAATGCAGAGTTGGTCTTTGGCGCCGACACGGAGTCGGTCTTTGTTGCCAACGCGGAGTTGGTCTTCGATGCCGACGCGGAGTCGGTCTTTGTTGCCGACGCGGAGCCGGTCTTTGGTGCCGACGCGGAGCCGATCTTCGTTGCCGATGCGGAGCCGGTCTTTGGTGCCAACGCGGAGTTGGTCTTTGGTGCCAACGCGGAGTCGGTCTTTGTTGCCGACGTAGAGCCGGTCTTTGGTGATGTCGGCCTTTGGGGGCCGTCGGGTGTCAGTCTTGGAGCCGTCGGTCTTGAGCCGTCGGTCTTGGAGATGTCGGCCTTTGGGGCCGTCGGGTGTCGGCCTTTGGGGGCCGTCGGGTGTCGACCTTTGGGGGCCATCAGTCTTGGAGGTGCCGGCCTTAGAGGTGCCGGTCTTTGGTACCAATGCGGAGCCGGTCTTTGTTGCCGATGCGGAGCCAGTCTTTGATGCCGACGCAGAGTCGGTCTTTGGTGCTAACGCGGAGTTGGTCTTTGGTGCCGACGCGGAGTCGGTCTTTGTTGCCAACACGGAGTTGGTCTTTGGTGCCGACGCAGAGTCGGTCTTTGGTGCCGACGTGGAGTCGGTCTTTGTTGCCGATGCAGAGCCGGTCTTTGTGCCAACGCGGAGTTGGTCTTTGGCGCCGACGCGGAGTCGGTCTTTGTTGCCAACGCGGAGTTGGTCTTTGGTGCCGACACGGAGTCGGTCTTTATTGTCGACGCGGAGCCGGTCTTTGGTGCCGACGCGGAGCAGGTCTTCGTTGCCGACGCAGAGCCGATCTTTGGTGCCAACGCGGAGTTGGTCTTTGGTGCCGACGCGGAGTCAGTCTTTGCTGCCAACGCGGAGTTGGTCTCTGTCTAAGAAATACACTCATCCCAAGACGTGATAAGACAAGGATATTTTGAATAATACTTTATTAAAGGATCAGCAAGCTACTGAGAGTACCGTCCGCATTCCGAATGTGGGGAAGAAGCTTCCCATTTTGATGCCAGCTTGCTTCCTTCCGTTGGCTCCCCGAGCTGCTGCTCGCCCCTCACGAGGTCATGCTATTGTTCCTTCCGTTGGGGCATTGTTGAGGCAAATCTAAGGCGCTGGAGGTGCCGACGCACCCGGGGCCGTGAGGTTTCCTCGAACGAACTTGCCCAAGTGGCCCTGCTGGACAAACTTTTCAATGGCCTTCTTCAACTGGCGGCAATCTTCGGTGTCATGCCCACAATCTTGGTGATACCGGCAGTAAAGCTCTTTGTTGTGGGGGTTTATTGACTTTAGGGGACGTGGGCGTTGAAAGTATGGCTCCTCCTCAATCTCTAGCAGGATGTGGGAGATCGGAGCCGTGAGAGGAGTAAACCGCCCCTTAGGAACCAGCGCTTGGGGCCGTTGGTCAAAGCGACTAGGTGGCTTGGGCTGCCTGGATCGTCCCTCAGCTGGTTCCATGGGGGTTGGCTTCTTATTGGAACTCTTGCCGGCTTTCCTTTTGGACGAGTCAGCCTCGTTGGCACAGATGTACTTCTGGGCCCGAAGGAGGAGGTCGGAATAAGAGCTCGGGGCTTCTTATCCAGGGAGAAGGTGAAGCGGGACGGAAGGAGTCCCCGCTTCAGCGCTAGGGAGGCCACCGCATCATCGAGATGGTAGACCTCGAGGGCGGCGGTTTTGAATCGGGACACGAAGTCCCGCAGTGACTCTTCTTCCTTCTGGCAGACGGAGAAGAGGCTGTCTGCCACCCTTGGGATCCGGCGGCAGGCATCAAAGTGGGCCAAAAATGCCCTCTCCAGCTCCCGAAAGGAGTCGATGCTGTGAGGGGCAGGCGTGAGTGCCATGCACGTGCAGCCTTCCGCAGAGTTGCGGGAAAGGCCTTGCAGAGGAGGGCGTCTGGGGCGCCCTGGATTTGCATCATAGCCTTATAACTTTCGAGGTGGTCGAGGGGGTCGGTCGTACCGTCGTACGGGTCCACCTGGGGAAGCAAAATCTCGAGGGAACCGGTTCCTCTAGGATGCGGCGAGTGTAAGGAGGACGAGTGTCGAACTCTTCCTCCGGTTGATGGTTGATCTTCTTGGCGAGCTCGTCTAGTCGCCTGTTGTACTCCTCCAGGCGTTCCTCCGCCTGGCGGTTGATCGTCGGGGCCCTCCGAGGTGGCTCGGAGGAAGAAGAAGAAGAGGAGGCGGACGGAGATGGAGACGGAAGTCGGGACTTCCGCCTGGGTTCCTCGTGATGATGTGGCTTGGGAGGAAATTTGTTGGAGCCGCAGTCAGAGGACCGTAGCCGCTTGGAAGGCTCGCGTCGAGGCTTCCTGGGGGAAGCTTGACGTCAGCCGGTCTGTTGCCGACCGGCCTCCCGCCGGGGGGAGCCTCCCCTCGCCGACTGCTGACTGGCGAGGGGAGAAATTTGATGCTGGGTAGCCACAGATTGTTGTTGCTGGAGGCCATGAATCATGGCGGTGAGATTCTGGACTTGCTGGGAAAGAGTCGCCAGCCGCTCCGCTGTTTGGACAGCGGCGTCCGGCGGCGGGCAAGCGACCGGAGGGTCGGCAGCAAGGGGATTGGCCTCCTGCTGTCTAGCTAGCGGGGGAAGCCCGCTGGGCAGCTGATGGAGGCGTCCTGAGCTCGGGTCACCACCATGGCTTCTGGAAGAAGAGGGGGGATGAAAGATGTAGCTCGGGGAAGACGTTCGCTACTTTTTCTTATGCCTCCCTTCCTGGCGCGCCAATCTGATGACGCTTGATCACCTCCCTTGGACGCCGGGAACGAAGGCGCTCCTCGAATCCTCGCCTCCGGGTTGCCTGCAAGAAAGTCCCGGGGCCAGAGGGGGCTCCGGCGGGACCCTCCGACGGCCAAGTTAGTGACTGAGGTCACAGCTGAAGAAGGGCTCAAGTGAGCCCTGTTTTGTGTGGAGAAGAGGGATCTCCGAGAGGAGGAATCCCTTTTAGAGTAGAGATGGCGATTTCGGGGGTTATCGCGCGTACCTATTTACCGGGTGGATTCATCTTTTTATAGGGTTGATTCTGGCATGATCACGTGGGATTGCGTGAATCAGAAGATCTGCTGAGCCCTCACGTGAATTTGGGCCGTCAGTGGGCCACGTCCCATCAGCTGGCGGGGCTATCGGGCGGTGCGCGCCAGCGCTGTCGAGCAGCACGCGTCTGGCGCTGTCGGGCGGCGCATGTCAGAGAGCGGTTCCTTGAACCACTGGGGCTGATCTGGTGGGAACTGGAGATGCCGGGGCCGAGTCGGGCCGGCCGGCGATGGCCTTGGCCGACTCGGCGGGACTGGAGACGTCGGGGCCGAGTCGGGCAGGCCGGGGATGGCCTTGGCCGACTCGGCGAGACAGGAGATGCCGGGGCCGAGTCGGGCCGGCCTGGGATGGCCTTGGCCGACTCGACGGAACTGGAGACGCCGGGGCCGAGTCGGGCCGGCCTGGGATGGCCTTGGCCGACTCGGCGGAACTGGAGACGCCGGGGCTGAGTCGGGCCGGCCTGGGATGGTCTTGGCCGACTCGGCGGGACTGGAGATGCCGAGGCCGAGTCGGGCCGGCCGGGGATGGCCTTGGCCGACTCGGCGGGACTGGAGACGCCGGGGCCGAGTCGGGCCGGCCGGGGATGGCCTTGACCGACTCGGCGGGATAGGAGACGCCGGGGCCGAGTCGGGCCGGCCTGGGATGGCCTTGGCCGACTCGCCGGAACTGGAGACGCCGGGGCCGCTTGGGAAGGAAGCGCCGGGACCGGCTGAGAGGTGCCGGGGCCGGCTGGGATGGAAGCACCGGGGTTGACTTGGATCAGGCGGGGCCATCTAGGATGGAAGCGCCGGGGCCGGCTGAGAGGTGCCGGGGCCGATTTGGACCAGACGGGGCCGGCTAGGATGGAAGCGCCGGGGCCAGCTGAGAGGTGCCGGAGCCGATTTGGATCAGGCGGGCCCGGCTAGGATGGAAGCATCGGGGCCGGCCTGAGAGGTGCCGGGGCCGGCTGGGAAGATGCCGGGGCCGCCTAGCTTGGACAAGCCGGGGCCGACTCGCTTGGACATGCCTGGGCCGACTCGCTTGGACATCCCGGGGCCGCCTAGCTTGGAGACGCCGTGGCCGACTGGGAACGGGGCCGCCTAGCTTGGAGACGCCGGGGGCCGCCTGTCTTGGAGATGCCGGCCTTGAAGGTGCCGGTCTTGGTGGTGTCGGCCTTTGGGGCCGACTGTCTTGGAGGTGCCGGCCTTTGAGGTGCCGGTCTTGGAGGTGCCGGCCTTGGAGGTGCCGGCCTTGAAGGTGCCAACCTTGAAGGTGTCGGCCTTTGGGGCCATCGGGTGTCGGCCCTCGGGGCCGTCGGGTGTCGGCCTTTGGGGCCGACGGTCTTCGGGTGTCGGCCTTTGGGGCAGTCGGGTGTCAGTCTTCGGGGCTGTCGGGCGTTGGCCTTCGGAGCCGTCTGGCGTCGGCCTTCGGGACCGTTTGGTGTCGGCCTTCGAGGCCGTCGGTCTTTGAGGTGCCGGCCTTGCAGGTGCCGGTCTTGGAGATGTCGGCCATTGGGGTCATCGGGTGTCGGCCTTCGGGCCGTCGGGCGTCGGCCCTCGGGGCCGTCGGGCGTCGGCCCTCGGGGCCGTCGGGCGTCGGCCCTCGGGGCCGTCTGGTGTCGGCCTTTGGGGCCGTCGGTCTTGAAGATGTCGGCCTTTGGAGCCGACGGGTGTCGGCCTTTGGGGCCATCGGGCGTCGGCCTTTAGGGCCGTCGGGCTTCGGGTGTCGACCTTTAGGGTCGACGGTCTTGAAGATGTCGAAATTTTTTTTTATTTTTTATAGGATCAACTGACTCCATTAGTTTGCAATATTATTGAGTTGAATGATGAGTTAAATTTAGCAACTCATGACCATGTTGTCCACGGACGGAGCCTGGCCGTATCCAAAATCTAGTACTGCTCTCATTAGTTTCAAGGGTATTCAAATTTTTTTAATTTCTTTTAAGTTGTTTTAAAAAAATTAAGTATGGTAATATGTAATAAAAAAGTTTTATATTTAATCAAAATTTATATATTAAATAAATTTATTATTTAATTTTATACAATAACTTATTAATAAAAATACAATAGAAGTAAATAAATAAAATTAATTTTAGCTTTTTAATAAAAATATATGTATACAGTATAGTTTTAGCTTTTCAAGAAAAATCTCTTGGCCCATCATTGATGTTGCTATAGTTCTCTATATCAACTTGCTTGTCTCTTGTCTAACAACTAACAAGACGATAAATAACTTTGAAGAAAAATTAATCATGAAAGTTCATCAAGCTGTAATATTTTCAGCTATAATTTATGAGCCGATGCTAAACTGCTGAAAGGCCAAACCCTAAGCCTCTAGCTGACATGACGTGACTTGGTCCCCTCGGCAGGCATGGCCGCATGGGCACCCATCAGTATAACTTTCACTGCATAAAATGCCCAAACAACAGCATCTAAGAGCCCTTTTCCCTTGCTTGATTTAGATTTATTAAAAA